>JASAND010026234.1:0-72210 GCA_030248195.1 Trissonchulus latispiculum | reverse complement strand
TGTCCATCACCAGTTCTCAAACTTTAAATGGAGATCATGCTATGCGAGTAACCTTGACGATTGCAAAAAGCAATTGTCTTCATCGATTTTTAAAACATTCACAGAATCCAAACAGTCCTAAAATAAGCTGAAGTTCGGACTGTTAGCCACAGAACTTTTTCAGTTTAATTGCTTTATTTTACTTCAGGGTCAATCGAATGCAGTGATTCTAGCTTCCAAATTCACAACATTTCAAAGACAAAAACACCATCACCAAAGACAGAGACATCTTTATTGTGCAAGCGGCAAGATGAAAGGTGCCTTCCAAACATTCACAATGACACACACTTTATGAAACCAAGACGTCTTGTTAGCAAACACAACCTGAACAACCAACCAACACTAACATAAAGAATTATTAATCAATTAAGTATTATTAATTTCGTCACAACATAAGTCGGTTTTTTTAAGTAGTATCAGGTCACTGAATATAGATTGCACTTGATGGCTTGAGTGGATTCTTCTTCCCTGTTCAGGTATTTGAATAGTTATAGTTTGTATGCACTTTCATAATACAAGACTACAAAACTGACTCTCACAATTCGGTTCGAAGAATTTAGTCATGCTTTAGTTTCGATTTAAATTGCATGCTGCTTTTTAACGTCGGTGACAGTGATAAACGGTTTGTTATACTTTTGGTCAGCCGCAATAATTTATGCTGTTTCATTTATCCCACATGTTTGAATCATTGTTAGATTCTTTATTCTGATAAACATATGGTCATATGAGTCCAACCAGATTTGTCGCATAAAAGCAAGAGATCGCTTCGAAGTTGACTGATCTTAACCAATTCTATATTCGCAAATATCGTCATGTTCACTCCTTTTAATGTTGAAATGAAGCCATTACGTCAGAAAAATATATTTATCAGTTACCATTTCTAAACTGACTCAATAAAGTGATCTGACATTTTTCAGCTCTGTTGTTACCAAATTTAGCTTTTAGCAAGGTCTGACCTATTCGTCATTGTCGGTAGACCTTAGCTGGGAGAAACTTTCATTTGAATAGCTGATTAGGAGGTCGCCGCGCCATCTGGTGAGCACTTCGAAGCTTTATGGGGGTCCGCTAAAAAAGCAAAAGGCTTTAAGTTAAAGTCTCTTTCAGTTTAGTTGAGTAACTTAGTAACAGCTTTCCCTAGGAGATATTGCCTGACTATTGACTAGATATGAAATGGTTCAAGCTGTAGTCTTCTGGATGGTTCATTTCAGATTCAATTGTTCAAATTTTTTTGTTCGTGACAATGCCTGCTGTTCTGAACAGGTCGTCAGCTCAGATAACAAAAAATATTTTTTCTTCTGTCTGTCCATATTTTATTTTCTCAAGTATAACCTTAACTTCACAGAAAGTGCTTACCTTTAAAAAGCGTCCAGCATCTACAGGAAACATTGTTGGTATATGGCACACAGCTGATCTCTGCACAGATTGAATGCCAAGGAAACCATGCCTAAACTATGAACCTGATACACTTGAGCTACCTCTAACATCATTTCAGAACTCTTGTCATACTCTTATTTGTTACGTACCCTTTCCTTGGTTTTCGGGTGAAACAATTAGAATCTGCACGCAGCACAAAAGCAAGTATTTAGCTAACATTAATAAAACATTAGCCCAGCAATTTAAGATATGGTTCCCAGTGTAGCTATGTGTGCACTATATAGGTCCTTGGAAATGAGAAAAGAAGAAATTGAAAAAGTTTGACTTTTTTAAAGTTCAGACTGTGCTCTAGCCAGAACTCATCTTTAATACTTGGTTGTGCCAAGAATGAAAGTGTTCAATTTTTAATCCATTCTCTTTTAAGCTGTTTGTTTATCACTGTTTATCAGCTCGTTTGTATATCACAAATAATTACGTATTGCTAGCTGCATTTCAGATGTGTTAATGATTCCCCTTCGATGAAATGAATAATTGCTCAAGACTGGGGGAGGATATTGCTAGCAGCAACGAAACTATTTCTAATAAACTTTGCTCTGGCTTAATTTTGCCCGTACTGAACGAGGAAGAATGGAATCAGCAGTTCCGGGCAGTTCTTTACTTCGCAGGACTGCTTTGGACGTTTTTGGGAGTCGCAATTGTGGCAGACGTTTTCATGTCCGCCATCGAGAGAATTACATCACAGACTCGAGTTACCTATCGAGACGGAGAACGTGTTGAGGTGAAGATATGGAACCCGACCGTGGCAAATTTGACGCTAATGGCTCTCGGTAGTAGTGCACCAGAAATACTGCTGTCAGTAATTGAGATTGTTGGTATGTCGACATTTCATTACATAATAGCATGCAGCTAAGGTAATAAGAGCTTTGCACAGCATTGCACGTATATTGCAATAAGATTAAGAGCTGACTGCAAAACAACAGCAAACTAATTATAATTTTTGAATAGGAAACTGGAAACTAGACCTCAACCAATGTGTAGCTAATTTTCATCTGATCTTAAGTAAGCCGTGGATATGTTAAGACATGTAAATATTCGCAAACTTTAAATGATTCAATAAGCGAAACAGGACAGGGTGTCGAACTGACGAATTTATACCAAGTTTGCACTGCAGAGCACAGGAAGTATAAGCTGAAGTAGCTAAAGTCCCACATTAGCAACAATTTCAGTAACAGTTAATAGGAAAGCGTCCAAGTAAACCTTTTTTGCTATGCCAATTCAGTATGCTTTAAAAATGTGTGTTTAAGAATATTAACATAAACAACATGTGATTCCCATGGTTATGCAGCTATCACTGAATGAAATGTTCATTCTAGGTGCCGGTTTCTACTCCGGTGAGTTGGGACCCTCAACGATTGTGGGTTCAGCAGCCTTCAATCTATTTTGCATAACTGCAGTCTGCATGGTCAGTGTCCCAAAAGGACAAGTTCGTCGAATTGAGCAACTCCTAGTTTTTGCAGTTACCACAGCCTTCGGCATCTTTGCCTATCTGTGGCTATTGATCGTTCTTAAAGCCAGTTCACCCAATGAAATTGAGGTATGGGAAGCCACTCTGACGTTTGGATTTTTCATCATCATGGTGGTGGTTGCCTATTTCGCGGACCGTAAGTTTTGTTGTCGATCAAAGGTCGCCGAAACAACAAACCTCACCGAAGTGGACGGAATGTATTCACAGTTTGCTGGACGAAAGGGGTCTAGTCGAGCCGAAACGGCAGATACCCTGAAAACCCACCAAAGCAAACGTCAGGCCGGGTGGGAAAAGCTGCAGTACGGAACACTGGAACGGGAACTTGCTCTCAAAAATCCACACTTATCAGCAGATGGCATAGCACAACTAGTGGCAGCCGAAATACAGAAGGAAAAGTCGCACAGTATGGCCTACTACCGTCGCCAGGCAGGCTGGCTTTCCAAAGGGCCGAACGTTCAGCCGGCCAGTTTGGAAGAGCAGCCGTTGATGAAGGGATCGGATCCAACTGGAGGCGACCAAATGCTTCGACCTGGCTCGGCCACTAAGGACGATCCCAGTGTAGCGTTGGTCGAATTCAGTGCGGAAAATTTTGCGTCGCTGGAAAGCGAAGGTTATGCTAGGCTCAGTTTGGTGCGTCGGGGCAATGTTCATAAACAGATCGAAATCTACGTTGAAACGATCGACGGTACGGCGCTTGCCAACGAAGACTACATTCCCCTGACAGAAAAGTTCAAGTTCACGCCCGGTCAGCGTGAAATGAAGATTGCCATCAAGATTGTGTCCGATCAAGAACCTGAACCTAACGAAGTCTTCTACATGAAATTAGATCTTGCGCATAGTCAAGATACAAGCGTAGGGTTGGGAAAAATCAATATTGCGGAAGTTGAAATAATCTCAGATGAGTATGGTCGCGAGAAAATAGTTCAGTTCGAACGAAATAGTATAATAGTGGAAGAAACAATGGAAAAGGCACGAATCGCAGTGATTCGCAGTGGAGGCTACAGCGACCAGCTCGCCGTCAGCTGGGAAACTTCAGATATAACGGCGGAGGATGGTAAAGACTATCTGGGAGGGGCAGGTTATATAGTTTTCGAACCTGGTGAAGTTCGAAAGTATATAACCTTGCCGATAATTGACGACATGGAAATTGAGAAACACGAATCCTTTGAGGTTCGGCTACGAGATATCGTGGAAGGAAAAAGTAGAATTGGTGAATATAATCGGGTCATAGTCACCATTGTTAGCGACGACCGAGTTGCGAAATGGTTTGCAAAAAGCGATTCTCTGGTCGATAAATACATCGAAGAGCTGGAAGCAAAATCGAAGGTCACATGGAGTGATCAATTTCGAAGGGCTTTGAACGTCAACGATGGTAACGTAGACTCGGCCGGATGGCTGGACTACGTTCATCACGTCACGTCTTTCGGATGGAAGTTTCTGTTCGCCTTCGTGCCTCCACCATCGATGGGAGGAGGTTGGCCGTGCTTCTTTGTTGCGTTGGCTTTAATTGGCCTGCTGACGGCCATAGTGGGTGACCTAGCTTCGATATTCGGCTGCTTAGTTGGTCTGAAGGACTCAGTAACAGCCATAACGTTTGTGGCCCTCGGAACCAGTCTTCCCGACACCTTTGCCAGCCGTTTAGCCACCCAGCAAGAGCACACGGCTGACAACGCTATCGGAAATATCAATGGAAGCAATGCCGTAAATGTTTTTCTGGGTCTGGGACTACCCTGGCTAATTGCTTCCATTTACTGGACTGTCCAAAATGATCGATTCTGTGTACCAGCCGGTTCCTTGTCTTTCAGTGTAGCCATGTTCATGATCGGAGCCGTGGTTACCGTACTGCTGCTTGTGATTCGTCGAAGGGGTGCGGCTTTCGGTAAGGCGGAGTTGGGTGGACCGGGTGGCACCAAAACTGCCTCAGCTATACTACTGATTTGCCTGTGGATTTTCTATATCATAATGTCATCCTTAGAAGCGTATGGTCATATAAAAGGATTCTAGCCTGCGGGTTGCACTGACAAACACGTTTGATTAGGGAAACGTTAAGTATTCCAAACTTTTCTTTTTAAACTGTTACCGATTTCTTATCAATGTTGCTCATGGCGAGAAAAATATTATCTTTCCCCTGTGGAGGTGTCAAGAACTTTCTGATAAGCATGTTTCGATGGAAAATATGGAATAAATTGTAGAAATTTTCCTCAACCATGATCTCGTCATTTAGCACATTCACCTTTTCACCTCCAACTAGTTGTCCCGATAAATAAAAAAGTTGAGACTAACCCTTTTCTGATTATTCAGCCAGCCTATGATTGCATAACACTATTTTGTAGTCATGTTGCTTAACCTTAACGTTTTTCATATGTATCTTTTGACTAGAACTTTCTTCTTTACAATGCACAGTATGTGTATATATTTATCCAAGATTCAAACCAATATATGCAAATATAAATGTTAGCTAAATACTTGCTTTTTGTGCTGCGTGCTAAGATTTAAATTGTTTCACCCGAAAACCAAGGAAAGGGTACGTAACAAATAAGAGTATGACAAGAGTTCTGAAATGATGTTAGAGGTAGCTCAAGTGTATCAGGTTCATAGTTTAGGCATGGTTCCTTGGCATTCAATCTGTGCAGAGATCAGCTGTGTGCCATATACCAACAATGTTTCCTGTAGATGCTGGACGCTTTTTAAAGGTAAGCACTTTCTGTGAAGTTAAGGTTTTATACTTGAGAAAATAAAATATGGACAGACAGAAGAAAAAATATTTTTTGTTATCTGAGCTGACGACCTGTTCAGAACAGCAGGCATTGTCACGAACAAAAAAATTTGAACAATTGAATCTGAAATGAACCATCCAGAAGACTACAGCTTGAACCATTTCATATCTAGTCAATAGTCAGGCAATATCTCCTAGGGAAAGCTGTTACTAAGTTACTCAACTAAACTGAAAGAGACTTTAACTTAAAGCCTTTTGCTTTTTTAGCGGACCCCCATAAAGCTTCGAAGTGCTCACCAGATGGCGCGGCGACCTTAAATCCAGCTATTCAAATGAAAGTTTCTCCCGACTAGAGTCTACCGACAATGACGAATAGGTCAGACCTTGCTAAAAGCTAAATTTGGTAACAACAGAGCTGAAAATTGTCAGATCACTTTATTGAGTCAGTTTAGAAATGGTAACTGATAAATATATTTGCTGACGTAATGGCTTCATTTCAACATTAAAAGGAGTGAACATGACGATATTTGCGAATATAGAATTGGTTAAGATCAGTCAACTTCGAAGCGATCTCTTGCTTTTATGCGACAAATCTGTTTGGACTCATACGACCCAGAGTTGTTTATCAGAATAAAGAATCTAACAGTGATTCAAACATGTGGGATAAATGAAACAGCATAAATTATTGCGGCTGACCAAAAGTATAACAAACCGTTTGTCACTGTTACCGACGTTAAAAAGCAGCATGCAATTTAAATCGAAACTAAAGCATGACTAAATTCTTCGAACCGAATTGTGAGAGTCAGTCTTGTAGTCTTGTATAATGAAAGTCCATACAAGCTATAACTCTTCAAATACCTGAACAGGGAAGAAGAATCCACTCAAGCCATCAAGTGCAATCTATATCCAGTGACCTGATACTATTTAAAAAACCGACTTGTGTTGTGACGAAATTAGTAATACCTAATTTATTAATAATTTTTTTATGTTAGTGTTGGTTGGTTGTTCAGGTTGTGTTTGCTAACAAGACGTCTTGGTTTCATAAATTGGGTGTCATTGTGAATGTTTGGAAGGCACCTTTCATCTTGCCGTTTGCACAATACTGATGTCTCTTTTTTGGTGATGGTGTTTTTGTCTTTGAAATGTTGTGAATTTGGAAGCTAGAATCGCCGCATTCGATTGACCCTGAAGTAAAATAAAGCAATTAAACTGAAAAAGTTCTGTGGCTAACAGTCCGAACTTCAGCTTATTTTAGGACTGTTTGGATTCTGTGAATGTTTTAAAAATCGATGAAGACAATTGCTTTTTGCAATCGTCAAGGTTACTCGCATAGCATGATTCCCATTTAAAGTTTGAGAACTGGTGATGGACAGCAAATTTGAATACTTTCTTTAGTTTTCAAAACGCCCACTGATTTAAATCTATAAAGAAGAACACTTGGTAGTTCCATTAGCATATTGCGTCCAGATGAAATTGTGCTTTACTCTCGTTAATACAGTTTAGCTTTAGTTATAGTTTTCAATTTCTCAATGCTAAGCACGTTGAACATGCTAAAAGAAGTTTAAGTTTTTATTCATTTTTATCTTTATGTAGAAATATAGTGTAGACGTCACATCGTCCACAGGGCATCCTAGATTTCAAAACCGGCAGGTGTCAGTTGGATCTGGGCTACATTTCTTTGACGTTTGTGTCAAATTACTTACCTCGTCTGATCGAGAATTATTTGTTTTGTTGAAGTCGGCCTGGTATGGAAAACGCCTTCTTGCAGAAGAAACAATCTAGTCTCCTTGAATTTAAAAAATGCAAAACAACTAAATGCAAAAGCGCCAGTGTTAAATAAAGATTATTTTATTTCCTAACTATTTCAGACGTCAGTGCTCAAACTTGTTATACTCAGTCCAACTTGCAGACGAGCACAAACATGTACTGAGTTCAGTAATCTTGAAAATGTGACTACGTGACATAATCACAATGTGCTGAGGCAATCGCCTTCTTTTCTGAAAGATAGGTCACAGCCATATTAAATATTTAAGGTGCTGGTTTCCTTTCGGGTATTTTTGACTGCTACGGCTCTAATCCTTTACGCAAAGGGGCTAAAACTTAAGAAAAAACCTATTTCCGTGCTCTTTAACATTTTAGGACCAGTCCCGTATTCTTAGGCCAAAAGATAAGAAAGTTTTGGTTTTTGGCCTTAAGCTCCCAGTAGGTAGACAAGACACGGGATTGGTTGATATGGCTGGAAAGAGGACACGAAAATGAACATTTTTGCTCTTACAACCTTTGAGTTATCTCCAGTGGTTAAGTCAGTATAAGCAAAAAACTGTTTTTAGGGTAAAAATATGGCCATTTTCGAGGAAATCAGTTTTTTCAAAATTACTGCCACATGTTAAGGACAAAATTGGCTTAGTTATACTCAATCGATACATCGTTTAAATGTACATTTTATGAATGCCTATTAGCCGGACTTTATTGCTTTCAGCTAGAGATTTGGCCGAAAAACCGTTTTGGCAAAACTGCGATTATTTTGCTTCGAACATCGATTTCTCAAAAACTACTTGACGGATTCCGGAGATTTTCGGCAGAATCGAAATTCGCACTTCTGCGGAGGGACATTTTTCTTGGTTTGGGCTAAAACATATTGAGTAGCAAGAAAACTCAATTCGAAGTTGCGAAACTTCGTGTTACTGTGCATTTGGCCGATTTTCTCGACCGTTAAGACCTGCTGAGCCAAATCCAAAAAACGTCCCTCGGCCCATATGTCCTTCGTATCGTGGCACAAAAAGAACTTTTGGCCGGTTCTTCAGTATAGAGAAATCGATGTTCAAAAAGTTCTTGTCTATATTCATCCTGTTAGATGTCAGCATGTCAGAAAATTTCTGTAATTTTTTGACAATTTTGCCAGTTTCGTAAGCCCATGTGAACTCCAGATAATAAGCTTTAGAACGATGTATAAAGCTCTTTCCAACTTCCAAAATTGTGAAAGTTATAGCGCTGCAAAAATTCACCACAAAAACACTGCACAAAAGGATACCACCACCTTAAACGCAAAGCTGTGACAGAACGGAACCTCACTGATTTTGCGATGAATCTGAAGGTAACAGGAGACTAATTTGCATAATGTTAGTAGTATAAAAATGGGCGTTCTGGCTCAGAGGAGCCTGAGGAGCTTGAGGCCCTTCCTACCCATTATTAATCTACTAGCTTGTTGCGCTTGTGACACCTCAATAACAACACACTGCTACAATATAACCAGTTTAAACCGGTTTAGTTAACCTACTTTCCTACCTATAAATACAACTCGGCACAGGAAAGTTTTCAGTCATGTCTACTGCATTCACTGCTGTTGCTTGCATTGGTGTTCAAAAGCTTGGAGATATCCCCTTGGAGGCTACTGTTCTGATTCAACATCCCAAATCTCATAAGCCGGATATACATCATTTGTTTATTCGAGCTCCCTATGATCTGAAGAAACTAACATCAAATCAACAGGAGACTATCCACTATGTCACCAGGCGATCATGTTTCGACTGGGATTGCAGTCCTCATCTACGAACCTGGGACCAAGCAATGGACTTCATCTCCAACACTTTGAAGAATGCTAACGTTAACAAGGTTATAACCAAGGGTATTTCCCAGCGGAACCTGATTCGATCTGGGCTGATGACAATGGGAAACGTTATCAGGGTAATTTAGGCTGGCACCTTGGGAGTTCCCAGCTACATGCTAATACCTGATGACGAAGGCTATAGCTGCTGTCCGGACCACATGCTAAGAAATGGAGCTAAATACTGCTCAGCTCACCGAGCTCATCAACTGCTACACTCAATCCTGAATGAAGAACAAGACAGTAAACAACATTTATGTCAATAATGCTTGTTGTATACAATATGCTTATTATTATATTACTCAATAAAAATCAAACTAGTTGATGTTTATTGATAGCTAGGAATTATCTGTCAGCATGCTTACATGCTTACGCGCATAGCATGATTACATACTTACGTCAGCATGCTTACATACTTACGTCAGCATTGCTTACATTTATCCGTCAGCATGCTTACATACTTACGTCAGCATGCTTACGTCAGCATGCTTACATGTTACGTCAGCATGCTTACATGCTTACGTCAGCATGCTTACATGCTTACGTCAGCAGGCTTACTTACTCACGTCAGCATGCTTACATGCTTATGTCAGCATGCCTACACTTATCCGTCAGCATTTTTACATTTATCCGTCAGCATACTTACATACTTACGTCAGCATGCTTACATGCTTACGTCAGCATGCTTACACTTATCCATCAGCATTCTTATTATCCGTCAACATGCTTACATACTTACGTCACCATGCTTACATGCTGACGTCAGCATGCTTACGTCAGCATGTTTGCACTGTCCGTCAGCGTGCTTAATTTTATATCATAGACAGGTTTACATCTTCGCGATTTTATGAAACCTGTACAGATTATGATGCAAAATGTATAAATTAAAAGAGATTATTATGAACCAAAGAAAAATGTATTTTTGTAAAGTGTGTGGTAAGCACTACTTGCATCGCCAGTCATTGCACCGTCACTTACACATGGAGCACTTAGAAGAATCCGATGTGCACTCTGGTGATTCCGATATGGAAACCAATGCTTCTACAAAGTCAAGCGAATCCAATCCGTCGGAGTCTAGCAGTGACTCCAGTGATGAGTTGGAAGCGGATCCTTCTGAATATTTCTGGAAAGTCTGTAGAGACATGGTATTTGATAAGTACGGACCGATTGTTGATGAAAAGTGTGCAAGTAGTGATAAAAGATGGGATAACGCTCTTTATCACTGTTACAATAAACTACTTCCACAGGTACAAATGGAACTATTGAAAACAACGTCTCGATTGGCAGCATCATTTGAGCGCGTGAAGGAATCACCTGCATTTCAAGAGATTGAGCAAAGAGTGGCAAAGTTGGAAGAGAAACGACGCAAGAGAGACCAATCATCAAATGTGGAGGCTTCATACATTAAAGCATTCAAAGAATCACCGGAAATTATCAAACGAGTTCAACCTCCGATTTCTCTTTCAAGTGAAGACGAAGAATAAACTGAACGTTATACGTTTTTGACCTTTACATGTATGATGTAGTATAATGTATTATAATGTAATGTAGCCAGTGTGTGTATATTAAACATAGTAACTTCAAAACCGTGTCTCATAGTTGGGTAGGTAGGACAATATCTACTTCTTTATAGACATCTATATGTCATCGTTATCGAACTGCTCCTAATTAGAAATATTATTTACCTACTAAATAGAATTTAAATTTATCGGAAAGCACAATGCTGCTATGATAATGATATTAGCAAAATAGCCCACAACAGTCCGATGCCAGACTCAGCATCGCTAGGCAAGTCTTAATTGCGACTGTTCAAACTTACAAAATTCAGGAATCACATCGTGGTCGTAAAGAAACTGGCATTCTTTGAGATAGTAAAGTTTGATCGACCACTTTACAAGTCTTGAGTTGCCCCAGATTGCATTATTATTCACTTCCACTATGAATCAATTTCACCTAGATCTATCGCCTTATTTATCCAACTTCCATAAAACTAACTGGTTCTTGGTTGCGCCACCAGATTTTAGAAGGGTTTGCTAGGTTCCCCAAATAGTTTTCGCTGCGCCACCAAAATTGTACAAGAAAACCTTAGGTGCTATCTTCACAACTACTCGTCCGTTTTCGATGATTTTTGGACACAAAGGGTATTTCATGCTGAAAATTACAATGGTAACGTCAGATTTAGGCTAAAATCAGTACAGGTAAAGATACAGACTATGATAAAGGCAATTGCGTTTTAGTCCCCTGTGGGCATTTTCGAAATTTCAAAATAGTCCTTTTTGAAAACTGTTAAAACTTGTTTAAAACTTATTTTCCTTTGCAATTCTGGAATTGAACTATTTTGAAATTTCGAAAATGCCCAGAGGGGATTAAAACGCAATTGCCTTTATCATAGTTCGTAACTTTACCTGTAGTGATTTTAGCCTAAATCTGACGTTACCATTGTAATTTTCAGCATGAAATACCCTTTGCGTCCAAAAATCATCGAAAACGGACGAGTAGTTGTGAAGATAGCACCTGAGGTTTTCTTGTACAATTTTGGTGGCGCAGCGAAAACTATTTGAGGAGCCTTGCAAACCCTTCTAAAATCTGGTGGCGCAACCAAGAACCAGTTAGTTTTATGGAAGTTGGATAAATAAGGCGATAGATCTAGGTGAAATTGATTCATAGTGGAAGTGAATAATAATGCAATCTGGGGCAACTCAAGACTTATAAAGTGGTCGATCAAACTTTACTATCTCAAAGAATGCCAGTTTCTTTACGACCACGATGTGATTCCTGAATTTTGTAAGTTTGAACAGTCGCAATTAAGACTTGCCTAGCGATGCTGAGTCTGGCATCGGACTGTTGTGGGCTATTTTGCTAATATCATAGCAACATTGTGCGTTCCGATGATTCAGACTTTCCAGAAATATTCAGAAGGATCCGTTACCAACTCATCACTGGAGTCACGGCTAGACTCCGACGGATTGGATTCGCTGGACTTTGTAGAAGCATTGGTTTCCATATCGGAATCACCAGAGTGTGTAAGTATGTAAGCATGCTGACGGATAAAAATGTAAGCATGCTGACGTAAGCATGTAAGCAAGCTGACGTAAGTATGTAAGCATGCTGACAGTAAGCATGTAATCATGCTGACAGATAATTCCTAGCTATCAATAAACACCAACTAGTTTGATTTTTATTGAATAATATAATAATAAGCATAATGTATACAACAAGCATTATTGACATAAATGTTATTCACTGTCTTATTCTTCATTCAGGATTGAGTGTAGCAGTTGATGAGCTCGGTGAGCTGAGCAGTATTTAGCTCCATCTCTTAGCATGCGGTCCGGACAGCAGCCATAGCCTTCGTCATCAGGTATTAGCATGTAGCTGGGAACCCCCAAGGTGCCAGCCTCAATTACCCTGACAAAGTTTCCCCTTTCCATCAACCCAGATCGAATCAGGTTCCACTGGGAAATACCCTTGGTTATAACCTTGTTAACGCTAGCATTCTTCAAATAGTTGGAGATGAAGTCCGTTGCTTGGTCCCAGGTTCGTAGATGAGGACTGCAATCCCAGTCGAAACATGATCGCCTGGTGACATAGTGGATCCTGTTGATTTGATGTTAGTTTCTTCAGATCATAGGGAGCTCGAATAAACAAATGATGTATATCCGGCTTATGAGATTTGAGATGTTGAATCAGAACAGTAGCCTCCAAGGGGATATCTCCAAGCTTTTGAACACCAATGCAAGCAACAGCAGTGAATGCAGTAGACATGACTGAAAACTTTCCTGTGCCGAGTTGTATTTATAGGTAGGAAAGTAGGTTAACTAAACCGGTTTAAACTGGTTATATTGTAGCAGTGTGTTGTTATTGAGGTGTCACAAGCGCAACAACTTGTAGAGTAATAATGGGTAGGAAGGGCCTCAAGCTCCTCAGGCTCCTCGGAGCCAGAACGCCCATTATTATACTACTATTGTTCGATTGCCTGTACATCGGAGCACACGTTTACTGGAGGAGGTGTGGTCTTGACCTTCCTGTTCCAGGCTTCGCTTTCATTCCCAAACAAAAAGATTTCTCCTGCTTTTCTCCATGAATGAACAACAATAAACACGATTTTTCAGTGTTCTCGGCATGCCAGATCAAACCACATTCTCAGATTGTCCTTTAGCATATGTCCGGCACCAAGTGAAACGTAATGCAGCGCGAAATGGATATAATTGTTGTTGCTGCTGGACAGTTGTAAGAGGTTCCTGCAGTTCGTGGAGACAAGAGCACATCCTTTGTGTTAAGGATTGGCTAGCAGGACCAACTGTTTGTAGTTGCGCGTATTCTCTGGACAACAAAAAAGTTCAGCAAGTTATGACGAGAAAGTCAGTACTTTCTGCAGACCTTAATGCTTTTTCGAAAATCTGACAACAGAAGTCAGCTAAAGTTATGATTCCTTTTGGAGGCATCAACTTTAACCATTGGTGGAGCCCCATTTGCCCGCACAAATTAAAGTTTTCAATTCGGTCAGTCTCATTTGCGCGCACTAAGTGTTAATTATATATGTATTGTTTAAATCTATTCTCGCGCAAAACTACTTCCAGGTTTTTGCCAAGGTATGAAAACACGATATTTCAGTGATTAACAAGATTTTAATTTAATGATATAAAAGGATCAACTTTGTAGTATTCATGGAGTATATATTTTACCGTGATTGACACTAAACTCACTGACCTTCCGGTTTTGCTTTGTATATATTGTTTCAAAACTTCTGTCGAAATTGTATTAGCTGAAAATGTGCCTTGTTTTGTGAAAAATTAGGTTTAGCTTAAAAATGCAGTTTCATTTGCAACCACGCCGGAACTTTTTGAATATATTTTATTATGTTGACTTTAAAAATAAACTGTTTAACTTAGAATTTTATCACTGTCACGTATTATCTGTTGTTCAAATGATTATTTTGCTTCATATCAAATTGTCTGAACCTTGACTACAGTGTGCTAATATTTTTCTTATTTTTTTAATTCCGAAACGGAAATTAACTTATAAGGCCATCTGACGTCTATGGTTTAGTCGTTGACTTATAATCACTTGGAGAATTTATTTTACCAATATCTCGAAAATCACCTGCTGAGGCTGGGTTGGAGTTTTAATTAGATTCACCAAAAACTTTAAGTTTGCTTGAAACAGGTTATGGTTTATCATGGGTCCGTCGCATTAAACTCGCCCTGATGGGTAGGCTTAGTCGTGACTAAAATTTTTAGTCACAATATACCCATTAAAAGAAAACCAATGATACTGAATACTGGTACTGTAGTGAAGTTTGTACAGCAAAAGGACGTGCAGTTGCCTTGACAGCTTGCATTAAGAACAAGGCATCATGTCTACCGGAATTCTTCTGTTGGTGACCTAAGGTGATAGGGTCACCGGATTTCAAATTTTATAATCGTTCTTATCCATGACATACACTCAAATGAGCACTAATTAAGTTCCAATTAGACTAAGTTTTATGCACAGTAATTGATTTCGTACTCTATCAATTCTTAAACATGTCCACCTCTGCGAAGCATAGGTTAATACGGCAGGGGTATGGGGGGCAAGCCAAGCCAAGCCAAGCCCTCCCCCCCAACCCGGACAAGGTACAAGCCCTACCGCCAACAGGGACAAGGTGTAGGTAGGAAAGTTGTGCAGCGAGTAAGCAGAAATTCTCGGAAAAAATAGGTTTCGTCCCGGGATTCCGAAAAATTTCCGGCTTCAGTGTTTACTAAAATTTTTTAATTTTTCCAAAAAAAATCGGCCAAAATTTTGAAATATTTTTAAATATGGATAATTTTTCTTTAAATTCTGTTAAAATTGCGAAATTTACAAGCCCCCTCAAAAAGTTTGGTTTAACGTGCAGGCCCCCTCAAAACTTTCTTGGGCAAGCCCCTCCAGGGTCGACCATATGTTAGTGTATGCTGCTAAATAATATAAATCTAAATCTAAATAAAAGCCTTCCATGGTCGCAAACACAGGCTCAAAATCACACAAACAAACTACTAGGCAACACTAAAGTTAAACTTTTATTTAAATATTAAATTAAGTCCCAATAAGTCTAACTTTTATGCACAGAAATTGATCACTAGAATTAAAAACTACAGTAACTCAGGTGCGAAGTGGGGCATCGATTTACTTACGCAATCTCAATTGAGTCATATCAGTTCACTTTATCTCAATTCCGGCTACCCCAATATCTCCTTAAATCTCATAATTATAAATTTCTGATTTTTACTCTCCAAATCTTGTTTCCGTTTTGATTTATATTTCCAAAATCCGACAACTAATTAGATACTCACTCTTTGTTGTATAATTTTGCTATTGGTTATAATGCTGTCCAGTATTAAAATATGTTTCGCAAAACCTGTTAGTTAGGCTTTTAATTCGGAAGTGCTTAATGCCAATATGCAACCTATCGAATTGTGGGAATGTGCCAAAGTTTTAACCTGAGTTTCTAATTCCAAGGTAACTAAAACAATTAAATAATCTTTAGTTAGTTTATAAAGTCCTAATTTAATTGCAGTGAATAAAGCTAAAGCTATTGCTAGCAATTAAAGATAATAGAATTTAATTGATGGCTGTATTTTCTGCTTTTAGGCTTGTTTGCTCATAGAGAACAAAATGAAGACATTTAGATTTAGTTTTTTATATATTTCTCCCTTGCCTCAATTATTTCTCTCACAATTCATCACTCAACCAATGATGTATTTATTTTTTAAGTTTCAGTTTGTTAATCCCAATTTGGATTAATTATCGTTAGAATCTATGATTATTATTTGATGCTTATCCGTGTAGTAATCGCTCATTTCAGGTCTAGCCACTGGAGGCAACAGTTACAGCAAAAGCTGGGAAAACAACTTTAGAAGAAACATTGCTCAGACACTGTGAACCGACTATGTCACTGAATTTGCCACAAATCATGATCCTATTGGAAAATGGTAATTGTACTGATCATGAAATCATAGTGTCGCTGAATGCGACATATCAAACAGTTGCAGACGTCTTTGCTGTGCAAGAAGCCTTCCGTATTGGTATTTGGGGTAGTTTTGGACTGTTTGGACTTCTCGGAAGTATCTTTACAACGCTAACTCTTTCTGATCCCCAGTTCCACAGTATAAGTTTCCTGTATCATAAAATGATAGCAGTTTCAGGAGTGTTTGCGAGCATTGGGCTTATTGCTCGCTCCATTGCTGTTGCTAATGGTATGTATAAAACCTATACAACGACAGTAATTTACACATCGATAAACGCTGTTATCTGCTTCAGCGGCACCATAACTATAGTTGTCAGTTTTGAACGATTCGTTGCTGTTAGCAAGCCATTGTTGTTTGGAAAGATCAACACCAAAGCTTTCGCAACAGCGTCAACGATTTTCGCTGTATTCTTGTCGATACTACCTTTGCATCCAACGTTGGAAGTGACATCTTGGTATACGTACAAAGAAGAATTACGTTTTGTTGTATCCACAATAAATATTACAGAATCAATAGGTTTGGCGTTTTTGCAGGTATGCATCATCCATGGCTTATCAAACTACAAGCAATCGGCGACCACCGACACTGATGAAAGGAAAAAGTGGGTTAATGAGCTGTGTAAATTACAATTATGTTTGGCTTCTCCAGTTTTTCTTCGCTCAGCAGGAAAATTCATACTTGTTTCTGTAGACAACTTATTGCGTACCCAGATTGATGGGATTGTTTGTGCTTCTGACTCCAATCAATACGTGTGGGCTGAAGCAGTCAGAAATACTGTTTGGTGTTGTCAGGAACTGTTCATATGTTTTGACATTAGCTCTAACTTTTATTTGTATGCCATATTTAATGGTCGGTTTAGGAAATCTTTTATGATGAAATGCGTGTCACCAACTAGAAACCTTTTTTACCATTTTACGACTACCAATGTTACAAAAATTTTGCCTGCTCCATAACCCCGCTTATTGGATGCCAACTTCTTGAATCTTGAAACCAAAAATTTTGAATAAATAATTATTTCATAGACATTGAGAACAACTTGAAACGGATACATCTCAAAAAGTGTACTAATTAGAGAACTTGTGTCCTGAAGTTAAGTATCTGATGTCTAATAGCACTAACTCAAGACACTAAAGGACATGAAGGCGAAGTCATGTGCGTTGTTGTCGCTATTGTATGACAGATACTATGTTTGTATGCTCCATGTTTTGGTAAATATTAACCTGGAAATCTTGCATACTATAAGCTTGAAAATTAAATTTGAAGAGATTGATGCAACCTTCTTACTTCCATTCGTGTGGAAAACTTTCCGTGATATTGAAACAACTTGCACGTCAGACCTGAACATTTGTTTTTCTGTTCGTATTTTGACCACGGTTATTACAGTTTCCTATCCATTTTTGGGTCACTTTGCGTATTTGTAATCCAAGAGGCATACTTAAAAGAGTTATTAGAATTTAAGTATGATCTTTTAAGATTGAGTAATTTCACCTAAAAATAGGGATCCCATATGGAAACTAAAAAGCTTCACTTTCTTGGACTATTAGCAAAAAATGTTGATTGTTGATTGTTGACTGATTAATTGTTCCATATCATTAGAAAGATCTGGAAAAGGACTGTGTTCTGTTAAAATTAGGATTTCGACTTAGGCTTTAAAGTTTTTTATTAATTTTTGAAAATTAAGATTTAAAATCATTTCAAATTTTTGGTCAATTAAGTTGTATTCATTTGGCCCAAGAAACTGAAACTTTTAGTTTCCATGTTTGGCATAGGCTCTGAAAACGCTGTCTATAGGTTTTGCTTCCGTGAGCAAATTCCAGCTATCCGTTTTGCTGTTTTGCTAAAAATTAGATATTAAAAAGGATAATTAAAAATTAAAAACTCAATACCTCACATTACTTTGTGCACATATTTTTACTGTCTTCAGGATGTTCACAGTTCCCACTTTCTTTGAAGAGTAAAAGCAGTTCCATGCTCCGGTGTGTTTATATGACTACACCGCTACATTCCATTTTTTAAATTTGATCTAGAAGATATCCACGAAGAAAGAAACTGATTGTAGTACCAGGTAACTTAATCTTAAGGTGTTTAGGTAGGAGCAATGATCGTGGACAACATTATTTATCGCTTGCTAGAATTCAACTGCAGTGATCGATTTGAGATCGATTTTGTCAAGAACGTAGAAGTAAAGAACCCGCTTGGGTACAAATCTCTTAGATTCGCTTTGGATATCTGCGATTATTCCATCTATCTAAAGGACCCGCTTGGGTACTGAAAGTTAAACTTTTGATTTTAGCTTCGAATTATTGCACTCTTGTCAATAAATCGAAGTACCCAGTTGGGTAGAAAATTAATCAGGACAGCAGCATTGATAGTACCTCCAGCCTCTAACAAGTGTTGGCTTGTAACTGCTATTGTTGCTGATTGGTTCGCCATTTGGAACAGCTGAGTTGGAAGCTAGCCTGATCAATCTTGACCGATTCTCAGAGTGTCATGGTAAACAATAACGGATAATATTTCGAATTTGTTGATACCTATACAGAACGTCTGATCAGGAGAAGGAGGGAAAGCACAGACTTGACAAATCAGAACGTTCTCTACGATACTTTGAACGTAAGGTAAAATCATTAGAAACCGAAAATGAGGCCTTGCGTGTGGAGAATAAGGACTTAACTCAACAAACGAAGGTAATCGGAACCCTGCAGACCTACGAGTCAGGTTCTGATATGAAACTGGCTCGTCTAGTCGAGTTCAGTGGAGAACCGGGTTCAATAAGTTTTACTGCCTGGCTGAGAAAGTTTGAGGCCAAGGCAGAGTACTATGAATGGTCTGAAACCCAAATGCCTAAAAAACTGATAGGTCTGTTGAGCGACCCGGCCCTGGCATATGTTCAAGATCTGCCTAAGGATATTCGTGTATTCTATAAAGATCTTATTCAAAAGTTGGAAAATAAATACAGGCCTCATAGTACTGACTATTATGCCTTGTCTATGAGTAACTGCAGGCAAAGTAAAGAGGAAAGCGTCGTTCAATTCAGCCACAGGTTGCTGGAATTGGCGAAATAGGCTTCTCCACCCTCTCCTTCTGATGCAGTTTTAAATTCAGAAGTGCGCAGAATGTTTATTAAAGGACTACAACCGGAGATAATGTGGGAAGTTCTGCGCACAGGGCCAGCAACCTTTAAAACTGCCGTAGAGGTTGCTGAGAGAACTCAGCATGAAAAGCAGTTGTTTAAAGAGGCTAGTCAAACTGTATCAGACAGCGTGACAGTGATTCATGAGCAGCAAAAGAAGGTTGATACTTTGGTTGATCTTTTAGGGGAGACTCTAACAAGATTGGGAGATTCCAGCGACAAGAATAAACCTAACAGTACGGAAGGTGCTGTAGGTAATTCTTACCCAAGGGACAAACCGCAGACAAATCTTGAATCCAGGATGAGCAAGATTGAAGAACAGCTTCAGTCATTGACCTCTCGCGATCACTACGGAGGTCGTCGAAACCAGCGTGGAGGCAGAGCTAGAGGCAGAGGCTCGCCTGGTGCGTTTGGCACCAAACCTACCCGACGTCGGTGTGACAATTGTAAGTCCGGAACTCACAACTCGATTGAGTGCTGGTACAGGCAAGAGGCTAATACTAAACGTGGGCCAAGTCAGACTTCACGGGAATCTAACGGTAGGTTCGATTCCCAGAGTCAACCGCGACGGAGCGATCAGACGGGGAATAAATTAAAGAAATACAACCGTTGGGAGTCAGAATCCGACGTGGGAGCTTTGTGCTGCCCAGTGACTCCTTGCGACACCCCACCAAGTCCGGCGGCGTTGGTTAATGACTGCGTGCAATTGAAATCGATGAAAGCTGCTTGGCTGGATGATGGAATTCAAGGGGCCGGTTCCGTGGCTGAACGCATCCGTTTGTTCAGATTGACAGACGTTCCTGGCATCCGAAATTCTTCATGGTCCGAAGGAAGTTTTTCGGGGTTGACCTAGAAGGAGTAGGCGAATCCCAGAAAGAGGCAAAGATTCCTCTTTGTTTGGATATTCTCCGTCTAGTTATCCAGCGTAGCTCAAATGATGTCGTGTTGACTTTTCTGGAGCGCCATTTTGAAAGTTCTTTGCTGGCAGAGTATAAGAACGATTTTTCTTCCTTTGTGACTGACATGTACCCTGAGCACAAGCTTCACGATGGTATCAGGAAAAGGTTGGAACAACTTCGGCAGGAAGATTACCAACCCAAACCAAAGAAGACTGACACTCGCCCAGCCGTCCGCAATAGGGAGCAGGCCGTTAATGGGTTCGTGCAGGAGTATAGGAATTTGATGGACACTGAGTATATGGAAGGGCTAGTTCCCGAGGCGGAGAAAACCAAGGCTTACGTTAAACCGGTCTGGGACGCGGACAAGATGCGTAAGCTTTTGTCCTTTCAGTCAACAGAGGCTGATATCGGAGATTACTATCTGGTTTCCCCGCCTGGGAATCGGACATGGCAACAAATTAGAGGAGTAATCGTAGACCGACGAGGTGAACACCGGCCGGAGGTACTTATGGAAATCCTCCACATAGATCAAAATGTTTCACCGGGACATAGCGTAATGGGACAGCGTTGTGTAAACGTTGAAAAAGATCCTGATTCAGGATCTTCCCATGGCCAGAAGTCGGACCTCTCCAGTTTACTTGAGCCTACGGAATGGAAACCCGATTATATCCAAGCGGTGGTCAGAGGTTCAGATTGGCCCGACCCCCAAATAGAGTTGGACACTCAGCAAGATGTTCCTCAAATTGCTTTGGAGGGACTGAATGAATCCCAGCAACAGTCAGTGGATATGTCTGTGAATCGAAGCATAACTTTGATTCAGGGGCCACCAGGTACAGAAAAGACGACTGCGGCTGCCGCTATAGTAGTTGCCAAGTGCTTATCCACGCCAGGAAATGATTCGAAAATTATGGTCACCGCACCATCTAATGTTGCGACTAACCATCTGGCAAGGCGTATCGTGGTCGCCGCTGAAAATGCAGGATTGCTAACGGATAAAGTGGTTAGATTTGGGCCTGCAGCCGCCCAGAGAAAAGTTTCTTGACATTGGAAACTATAAACAAGTCGTACTGTATAGAGCGTATAAAGCTCGTCAGGCAGCTAACTTGGACATATTGAAATCTCAAGCGAGACAAAAGGAGCAGTACGACTGGAAAATACATATTCCATGTGACTATCAAGTGGGGCAACCAGTGTTGTTGTATACTCCAGTAGTTGGGGTTGGTAAAACGAAGAAATTTACCAATTTCTGGCATGGCCCTTATACAATTGAGAAATTGGCATTATCTAATTTAACTATTATTGCAGGAACTGACCGACAAACGGTACGCTTTAACAGACTTAAGCCTTATTTGGAAAGAAACGATGCCTCTTTGCGGTTTCAGAATCGGATCAGAACATTTTTGCCCCGTAAAAGCAAATCCGATGATGCTAAGATATTCGTTTGATGTTATAGGTTCGCATGCTGACTGGATCGTCACATCCGCTGCATCGGTTCAGCCATCGCCCATTTGCCTTAGCCGGCAGAAACTTCACATCGATCGAACATGCCTATTGGTATGCGAGCATGAGACAACATGGTTGCCTGCAGTGGGCTGAGCGCTTGCTGTTAAAGTTTGCACTCTTACCGACACATGGATTGCCTGCCCGGGTTGAAAAACTTGGGTTCAGACCTGTTGCCCAGTGGTATCTTATGGCAGCTGATGTTTATAAATCCTTGCTTTTGTTGGTCATGATCCAAGACCGTGACCTGGCCAGAATTTTCCATCAGGCATGCGCTGAAGATCCGTCCTTTGTCTGCACGGGACAAGCAGATTTCCTCTGGGGGTGCGGCCTTCGGACAGCGAAGGCGTCCTCCCCGGAGATAGTCTCTTTCCCAGGTCGAAACCTGTACGGATCCATGCTAGATGGTATCAAAGTCGAGCGTCAGGAGGGGCCCATCAGTTGTGAGTTTACGGCTGAGGAACTTTTCGACAGATGTGTCCTACCCAGTCTACCACCTTTTGGTTCGCTGTTGGTTTTGGCTGACAGCCAAGGAAAATTCCTGCAAAATGTTGGTGCCGGTGATGTGGTGGCAGTCAGCGGGGGTTTTCCCTGGTCCATCTTTGCAAAATCGGATAACCTAAAGCTGTCGCCCTCAAAATATCTTTGTGTTGTCCTTTACCTGGGGGTAAATGTCGCCAAGCAAGCCCGTAAATTATGGGAGGATCAATGAGAGGCCATGCAGAAGGTTATAAGCCAACACTCCTTCCAAATCTTTATTGTGTCGCTACCAGTCCCTACTGAGAGTGTACCGAATGTGGCGGCCTATAATTCATTCATTAAGCAGGAAGTTGCAGCCTTGAATAACAGTAAAATTTTTGTTGTTGATCCGGTCGATTCCCCGATTTTTTGTCCAGATCAAAACGGAAATATGTCTGCTGACTTGCTGGAGAGTGACTATTTCCACCTTAGTCATCGAGGATTGCGTTGCCTTTTCCAACTTTGGATTGACGAGGTTCCTAAATTGGCTTGTTTTCCAATGGTCCTGTCTGGGACTGCCTACCAGCAAACAGATTGCTGTCGCACCCAACCAACTATCCAACTTTCGTCCCATTTGCCAGGTGGCACCGACCCCGGCTGTCCCGATGGAGACTGGCTTGGCTCCTTCTGATTTATGCTCCTTGGGACCTTGGGACCAGTCCTCTCGATGGGGGGAGGTGTAACTGTCCTAGGTGCACTGTTCACGTGCGCCCTTGCTGATATAATAGATCTGAAATTGACTTAAATATGCAAATTAGAAGAATTTGTATACCAGTTTAGTCTGAATTATAGTCAGCCTGTGTAGTAAAGTCTTGTTATGCGGACGCTCGCTCAAACCTCTTAGCTTTGAGTCAAAGTTATGCTTCGATTCAAAGACATATCCACTGCCTGTTGCTGGGATTCATTGAGTCCCTCCAAAGCAATTTGAGGAACGTCTTGCTGGGTGTCCAACTCTATTTGGGGGTCGGGCCAATCTGAACCTCTGACCACCGCTTGGATATAATCGGGTTTCCATTCCGTCGGCTCAAGTAAACTGGAGAGGACCGACTTCTGGCCATGGGAAGATCCTGAATCAAGATCTTTTCAACGTTTACACAACGCTGTCCCATTACGCTCTCGGTGAAACATTTTGATCTATGTGGAGGATTTCCATAAGTACCTCCGGCCGGTGTTCACCTCGTCGGTCTACGGTTACTTGCTGGTTTCGACGACCTCCGTAGTGATCGCGAGAGGTCAATGACTGAAGCTGTTCCTCAATCTTGCTCATCCTGGATTCAAGATTTGTCTGCGGTTTCTCCCTTGGGTAAGAATTACCTACAGCACCTACCTAGTAAGTTTATACTATATAATTCATATTTTATTTTGATAATTTTATGATTTTTATTTTATATTTGTGGTTTTGTTGGAACTTCTCTTTTGGAATCATTATGCTTATCATGTAACATCGCTGGGGTTTTTTACATGTAGCTCGCCTTGGTTATACCGGGCGAATCAGGTGATGGTTCTGGGGCTGTACCGCCTTCGCCGTCTGTCCCATCTATGACTTTAAATAGGATAACTTTAAGCAAGCAGGAAATACTTTATTGTGTTTTTTTCTCTAAGGGTGACTGTAGAAGTAGATCAACATAAGATAGGGAGCCCACGATGTGCAGAATGGTATGGCTAGTCACGCAACCACCTACGAATTTTCAAATTATGAAGATTCAAGCTCGAGTTCTTCACCAACTTTCAATGGCGAGCAAATTCAATAGTAAATAAATGCGTTAAGAGAACAGAAGTGGTATTTAATTAACCGATTGGTTACTGCAGAATCATATCACGACGCGTTAACAGAGTGGCATTTCCAAATGTATCTGAAATTTGTATTCTCTAATTGTTACTGCATTGTCGACCAGCAGAAATATGGTCGATATTGCTTCACTCTTTTAGGTCATGGGCTGCCAAAAATTTAGTAAACGTAAATATTACTTCTATTACTCGTAATTCTATGCTAATCATTGGGGGATGCTTTGCCCAGAGGAAGACCCTAAACCTGTATGTGTAGATGTGGGTGGGCTCCCTTATCCCTTATACGGGTACCGTTTTTAGCATGGATGCGGAGGAAGCCCATAGGGGTGAGCGGGTGTTTCAATGGTGAGTGAAAACCTGAACCTCCCTCTTCCCTTCTCTCTTCTAGGTCCTGGTTTCGTGGGTGCAAGGGTACTTGACGCCTCCCGTTCGGGCTTGTCCTTGGTTTCTGCTTGGTCTACCAACTTTGGCAGAAGCGCTACAATATGTCCCCATGTGGCAAATCTTATTTCAACTGAAGCTAGTTAATTAGCAAGCCGTTTGTATAAACAAACCAATCGTATGTCAAATACTAAATAAAAACATACATAATACTCAAACTGGCTCTAATAACCATAAAGCCAGCATAGTTCTCAAGACAAATTTAAGTATGCTTGAAAACGTTCAAAATATATAGCTTGATAACACACAACGCCACATTAAAGAGAAATGTGTGTTACATATGTACATATATAAACCGAAAATATCCATACGTACAGCAGAAAATATAGAACAAAATTGTTATATATGAGCAAATCGGCCCCGTCGGCCCCGCGGGGCCGTGCAACGGGGCCGGGGCCCAAAATCAACCGGGCCGGGCAGGGGCCGGGCCGTTGAAACAATTTGAGGGGCCGGGCCCTACTAATACATTACTATTTATCAATTAAATCAGGCTAAATCACTGCCAAGGATTTGGGTCATCGTCAGAGTTGGAAGTGGGTCGAAATGTCGTGACCCGCGGGTACCCGCGACCCACTGAAATTTTGGCGACCCACTTGACCGACTTCTTTAATTTGAACATTTTCACATATTTAAATACTCTGTAGCATACATCGAGCAAAATTAACCTTTTAAACATGAACATGGTGAAGTATTAAAACTTTCAAACTAAAATTTGGCAAGTTCAAAGCTGACTCCATTAGATTTCGTCTTCGTTTTCGGTAGTTCTGGGCAAGCTATGCTATCGCAAACGTGTTGGGACCTCGATCTGTCACTAGAGTCAGTATTTAAGCAACTTTATGAAGATAAATTGCTTTTGCTTGTAGCAATTTCATAAAAGTTCAGCCCCATTCTGGTTAACTTTTTACAGCTGCGTGAGGTCTACCGCAGGAGTATTTATATTACTGTCCACTCCCAACTTGGATATGGTAGCAAACTTCCATAATAGTGGTTTATATAATACACATTATTTATTAGTCCCAAGAGTACATAGTACAAATTAAATTCGGAATGATCATAACTCGTAGAATTATGTCGAAATTTTAAGCTTGGCATGTAAGTAAACATCTACCGGAGGAAGCAGTTTTTTAAGCTCTGCAGGCTGTAGTAAGCTATCAGCATTGTTTTTGCAGAAACGGTTTGCCAGTCAATCAGTGGCATTAAAGCCTTTCAGTGATAATAAAATATTTATGCCAATGAGTATGTCAGGGAAATGTTACTGAAACATTTTTGACTGAAGATTCAAGACAGATTCAATAGAAATAAACAATCTATCATAAAAGCAATATTATAATGTATAAACACATTCAAAAGAACCAAAAGTTAAAGAAACATTGAAAATGTAACATAAATTGTAAATTTTCTGGTGAAACTAGCCCAAAATTTAGCGAAAAAATGGTGTGAACAAAATAACTCTTGACCCGCTCTGACCCGCGGGTACCCACAGACCTGAAAGCCGACCCGCGGTTACCCGCGATCCACTTCCAACTCTGGATTGAGCCTAAAGTTTGAAATTCTTGAAATGGAATCAGGTATTGCGACAAACTAACGGTAACTTTTAGCTGAAGCTCAGCTGAAGAATAGCTAATGCCGAGTTAACACGGAGTTAAGCTGAAAGTCGTAGAATCTTAAAACTACAATACAAAATACAAAACTACTAAAATACAAAAATTAAATGAAAATTATTAATACAAAGTAGAAAGTCTGTGAACTATGAAATGACCCCCACAACAAATCACCAATGAAACTCCCTCTTAATTTGTCTTTTGTCCCACTTCAAAGATTTCAAACGTAGTAAGTTACAAAACATATAAAACGGAAATTTGGTCCTACTGGCAATCAAACCACCGCCCACTCGGATCTGCAAACCAGAATGCAACCATTACACCACAGAGCCGAGAAAAAATGCATTACTTAAGGAGCTGCTTTCCTTTCCAGTATCCTTTCCTTTTCGCTCTTGCGGAATTAATCATTTAGCCAGAACTAGCCAAAACCTGTGGAATAGCTGATTTTCGTGCATTGTAACATTCCAAAAATAGTCCCTTATTTCACGAGAAAAGATAAATAAATTTTACTTTTTGACATTGTTATCTCAGTAGGCAGTCGGGACAGATCTTGTTCCGATTCCCCCCCCCCACTCCACTTGACCAATTGAACTAAAATCTGGCATGGGTATGTTTTCGACCACGCTGAGTTCAAATATCCCATAATTTTGTGATTTCGCTTGATTTTGTTTTCTGGTTTAGCCTGTATGTCCGGTTGTTTGATCTGTTAATTTTGCAGTATACGTCGGTTTCCTTTTCGAAACAGTTTTGCCGGTGGTTTGGCAAATTTTTTCTTTTGTCATCGTGATTTTGTTGTCGTGACCGCGTCGCGGGTGTCTTTGCATAAGCTAGTCTGGTTTGTTGTATGTGTGGTTGTTTCTGTTTATTTGTTAAATCTTGAGCTCTAACCAGACTGACTGGTGGCAGTGGGCCCGTCTCCGGTAGAGTGTAGTCCCTGTCCTCTGTCTGTCTCGAGTGAGGTTCCCTATTGTAGTTTTACAGTATTGAAATTCTCTCACACATGTTTCACCCTACTGGAACCTAAGTGCGCGTTGTTAGAGCTGGGAATTTGTGAAATATTCCCAAGAAACAAAGTACTTTTCTTCTTGAAATGACTTAGCAATTGGTAAAGTAAACGAAAAGTTAGCTAAGGGATGCAGCGTATAACACGCGCCAATAATGTATGCCTTAAACATGTCACATTAGCTTAACCGATTTTAGTTCCTGACCACAACAATGGCGTCCGCATCGAATACTTAGTATGCAATGCAATTCCCGTCATTGCAATGTTCTATCCTTCTTCAATGTTTAACCCTACGTTATGGATAGAAAGTGCTTGGTAGATGTCAACGTCATAGAATAAAATTCTTACAAAAGGCTTGCATCCAGATTGCAATATCTTTCACTGTTGGAATGTCAGGAAATTTTGTAATTAATTAACAAGGTAACACCTGCACTAGATATATGTTTGTTTATTGTAATTGAAACAAAGTTTTGTTCGAATAATAAAAGCTAACATGGCACGTTGGCCTAATCCAATTTAGTTCCTGATTACAACAATAGCTACATCTAAATAACCACTCGAATATACGTTATCAAGAGTACATAATACATAAGAGTATGACAACTGATATCCTCTGCACGCTATACGGCTGACCCCCCCCCGCAAATTGGACCCTTTACTTCAGAAGAATTTGGCCGTTATGTTTGTGTTCTAAAGCTCGAAACAGACACAAAACTCGCGCACGTAGTGCTTGTGTTTTCGATTGTGTATCACGCGGTACTTTTGTCATAAAATTCAGTCCCACTCGGTACTTTCAATTTTAAAACAGTAACCGTCCCACTCGGTACTTTTCAATTTTAAAACAGTAACCGTCCCACTCGGTACTTTGAGTTCAACTTGGTACTTTTGAGTCCCACTCGGTACTTTTGAGTTCCACTCGGTACTTTGGAATCTCACTCGGTACTAATGTTGTCTTACTCGGTGCTTGAAGAGACTAAATTTTTCTATATTTAATTAATGTTACAATTTGCCAGAATTTGCAATACAAATATATTTGATCGTTCAGACACTGCTGAAGATAAAACACTGATTCTTTGTTTTATTTACTATAACCTTTTTATTTGTTGGTGTGTTTGTATATTTAACAGTTTTAGCCAAACATTCGTAAAAAATAGGACTACCCCAAAATTTGCAGAAATTTAAAGTTTTTAACAAAAATTAGCAAAAAGATTTATTTGCTATTTTTAAGAAATTTTTATATTTGTTTGTTTTAGAGTTGTAGTTTTACATAACTTTACAATGCTATAAACTGAAACAATTTTTAGTGCTCAAATTAAATTAATTTAAATTTGATTTAATTAATGAATTTTAAATGTTAAAATGCAGTTAATATCTACGAGTACGTATCTACAAATATCTTAAATAATTAATGACATTTATACTTAAAATACTTTAAACTGAATGTTACAGTACCGCGTGTCACTACATATAAAGTACCGAATGGGACTCAAAAGTACCAAGTGAGACTCAAAAGTACCGATTAGGACACAAAAGTACCGAGAGAGACAACAGTACCGAGTGGGACTATGTACTTGAGAATGATTAGTAAAGTACCGAGTGGGACTCGCACCGAGTGAGACTCTACAGTGTTTTCGAGCTTTAGCACACAAACACAGAGCGTACACACGTTTCGACTGGGTACCAATTTGCGGGAGGAGGGTCACTGGGGTCCAATTTGCGGGGAGGTCAGCCGTTAGCGTGCAGAGGATGTGTCAAGCTGATAATACATAGAGTATGCCAGCTGTCATACACTTATGTATTATGTACTCTTGATATTACGTGTTATTTCAATGAACGCTTTATCACAGTCCACAGATACAGCAGTAATCGATTGCCTACACCTATTCTCAGGTACTACTTGGCTAACAGTAATTGGTTAGAGCACTGGCGAAGTGACTCCTTGCTGAAAGCGGACAAGATATGGAATGAGCACTGGTAAAATGGCTCTTTCTCTAAGATCCTATACAAACCACAACCTCAAATTTTGGTCACTTTAATACTTATCCTAGCAGTAAATTCATACAGATTCACAACGGTCAGAACACAGTCTACTATTGCTATGTCTCTGTCAAACTAACTAAGGTACACCATGTTGACCGAATATATAGAATTCATTTTTTCTATAGAGAACGCAATAAAACTGCAAAGAAAAATTTTTAAAATGTGTTAAATGTGTGCAGATTTGTTCATTTTAAAAAAAGGTTTCTGCACAGAAACGGACATAAATCTGTGTAGAATTGCTTTCTTTAGATAGGGCAGGCAATTGCACAGAGTCTGCTACAAATTATTAAAAATTTATTAAAAGAAATTTATTAAAAAGCTGTGCATAATTTGCGCAGATTTATATTAAACAATAAAGGGGGGATCTTAAAGTTTGGCTGTTAACATTGCTAAATAAGTTTTGAAAACAATAGAAAACTATAATAGTCAATACTTTATTGCTATGGTGTACAAAAATCCTCTCACGTACAAGCAAGATTTTGTGCAAAAGTTAAGTTTCTACTGGACGGACATTTTCAGAAATTGTAAACCTGCTGCGCAGCTATTTTTTATAACGGAACACCTTTTGCCTACTACAGAAAACACACTTGCAAAACGTAGTTTGAATATTTTACCAATGTTTGAGGAATTTAATTTAATACTGTGATAAAACGTGACGATGACGTGATAATAATCTACAGCTCGAAATGATGGATCAGCGGTGATGATCGTACCCTCAGCCGTTGGTTAACTAGACCAACGCTCTATCCATTAAGCCACTGGAACTCAGTCGAAGTTAAGTTTAAGTTTGAATTAGAACCAAAACTGGGCCGACATTTTAGAGGACACTTTTGCGATTGCTATCGCTTTTGGTATCGCTTTCTGAGGACGCTTTTATACGTATTATACTCTAAATTAAGTTTTAATGTAATATTAGGCATATGTTCATGAGCTTCATTTATTCGAAGAATCTGGGCTGTTAATGTTGAAAGTTTAATATGAGTCATAGAGTAGAATAAAGAATAAATGCTTCCGGTTTTCAAACTGCCATTACTTCAAAAGCATGCATGCGTAATCATTACATAATTCAGAAACAGAAGCTCTTTGAAAAGGAAAACAAGAGTTTACACACAAATCATGCTAGCCCTATCTTAAACCACTGCTCGCCCGCATTTATGTAAAAAAAGCATCTTAATCAATCAGACAGCGTGTGAGGGCCCGGGCTAAGCAAACATAAGAGACCTACTGCGATGAGGCGCAGCAGGAATAATACATAGTTTGTATTGTCCCCTCCCTTTCCTTCTCGTTTCCAATTGAGTGTAAACGCCACCAATTACCGTTCACATGGACAAAAAGAGCAATTAAAAGTGTGGCGAAGTGTCCCACTACCAAATTTCTAATCCTGTGACTGAGCGACACTTAAAGGTACGTGAAATGTGACATCGGCATTGACTTTTGCGTTTCTAAACAATAACATCTGTACAGAATCTCAAAGAAATGAGATAACGTTAAGCAATGAAAGAGTTGAAACTTATGCAGTCACAAGCAAGCTTTTGAGGAACAAACGATTAATGTTTAATAAACAGAAACAGCAGCAGTAATCAAATTACGACAACTAATTGTACACATCGATATTTGACCAAGCCTAAATGATAATTAAACTTATGCACTATGATCAGCAACTAATTATGCACCCTGTTGTCACTATTCCTTAAATCATGTTTCAGTTAATCATCTACAGATAGAACCGTCAACTGGGGCATGATGGAATTTTGGAAACAAACATTACAGTCAGTGAAACTAATATTGCATATTGCCCATAGTACAAACAGAATGCTTCTCATATGATTTGTTGCCTTCCAAAATCTCGAAAGAAATCGCTTTAACTTACTCGCCTACTTAGAACAAGCCTTACAGTCACGTGACAGAACCTTAGTTCAACGCTACCTTGATGATCCAGCTCAAAAAGGTAATGATCCAGTTAAAACTCAACACAGCTAATAAGAGGGCACACAGGTCGAGTCGAGGGCACACGAGAAATACAACTGCAGCGTTTCTCGGCACCGCGGGCCAAACAACTAACATTAGGCTCTACTGGCCTTCACTGGCCGGGATTCACCGAAAACTGGTCCAAATGACCGACCCACCGTGAACACTTCAAAACCCAAGACTGCCCAAAAACTGGGGATGACCTGTCTGTCAAGCCTTAGCTCCGCCTCTTGACTCTTCCAGGTGCGTGTCTTCTAATTTTGGGTACGGTAGTCGGAGATTTTTCTTTTTTTATGTCAGGCGATTGCTGCGTGAGAACAAAGATACGTCATTTTTGTGTGACGTTGATGAGTTTACAGTAAAGGCTCATGGTGTTCCCAAAATTCTCTGTTAATCCTGATTAACCCCAAACATAATTTTTAACCTCTAAATTGCCAAACCATCCCAATTAACTAGTTTGCACCAAGTATTGACGATATGTTTAAGAGACCCTTTTCCACAGAAATAAGAGTATTAGGAATTTTCTGACATTGACAGTGATCAAAACTAACAAAACATGTGACATAACCGCAAATCAAGGACGCGCAGCAGATCAACAAGACATAATCCGAAACAAAGGGACAAAATCAACAGAATAGGTTCGCAACAGAATTCACAATAAGAACTCAACTGGAACCTAAACTCATTATAAATCAACATTCCATCCAGTTAGACCTAAGCATCGCTGAATTTCCCTTACGTATATGTTGTAGCAAAGTAGTCCAATTGGCAATAGCAAGAAATTCTGGCATAGTAGTACAACGTTGGAAAACTAGTACAACGCTCGTTTCATGGCAGCGTTGGACTACTTTTCCAAGCATTTCTGGCGTAGTACTACAAGATAAGCCAAGCCGTCCTTGGAAAAGTAGCACAACACTTAATAAACAAGAAAGGTCTTACTATGACACTGATCCTGATTGTCTAATGCAGCAAATACTAAGGGGTCTAGCTGTCCTTTCGTATTTATCTTAAAGTTTTGTTAAGTTTCTCATTTCAGTTTTTCTTCATAATTTTGAGCTAGGTTTTTGATGAATTTTGAGCACTTTGTTTCGAGAGGCAGATAGAAACATAGTAACAAATATTCGCTCAAACTGTCCAGAAACGAAACTCAAAGACTCAGATCTTAGACATATTCTTAATTTCAAATTCAAACTAAAGAATACAAATTAATACAAAAAACAAGCAACAAGAAACTAAAAACTTGTTAGCAAATTAAATGTATTATATACTTTCTAGTGATGAGCACTCTCATTTTCACTTTCATTCGCATTTCAAACAAAATAATGAAAAATTAACGAGCTTAAGACAAAAAGTTTAGAAATTTAGATATATTTTTCAAACATTTCTTCAGAAATGTTTGTAGAACCAATTCTGTTGCTTGGCTGTACGCTTGCAGTTTCTAAAGAAATGTTTGAAAAATATTAGGATATTTTTCTCTAATCTGATATAACAATTATCCGGATATCCGGATATCCAGTGCTCATCACTAAAAACTATATAATACATTTAATTTGATAACAGGTTTTTAGTTTCTTGTTGCTTGTTTTTTGTATTAATTTGTATTCTTTAGTTTGAATTTGAAGTTCAGAATTTGGCATTCTAATACAATGCCCATTGGACTGCTTTGCTACAACATGATTATATATATATATATATATATATATATTGTTATAGATTGTTTGTGTTGTTTGTTTGTGTTGTTTGTTTGTATGTTGTATGTGTTTATATGTTGTAACATATATATTGTTTTCTATATTACTAAAATGTTTCATTGGTAAAGCAATCCAATCTGCACCGAATGAACGAACCATTAATAATCTTACACGATAACTTAATCATATAAGCTGTTTAGGCAAAAGTAATGTTTACGGATGAAGTTATGAATCGATTGCTGAAATTCAACTGCACGAGTGAAGAAAACATCGCCCTTATAAACATTGAGTTACAAAAGGCTGCTTATAAACTTAACGTAGCAGAAACCTTTCGAGTTGGAATTTGGATATAATTTGCTGTGATCGGATTATTTGGAAGCATTTTAACCGTTGTGAATCTACAGGACCCCGAATTTCAAACTTTAAATTTTCTCTATCATCGCATGATTGCTGTGGGTAGTGCATTGGCCAGCATGGCTCAGTTTGCTCGATTTATGGTAGTGGCTTGCCGATTGGGCAAAACTGCAGTGTTTTATAGAGCGCTAAATGTTCTTACCACTTTCTGTACTACATTAACCATTGCCGTTAGTATCGAGCGGTTTACCGCCATTTGCCGGCCACTCCTATATCATAGAGTGAACAACAAAACGTTTGCATCAATTACAGTCATGTTGGGAATAACGTTGTCTCTCTTTTCATTGCATCCATTTTTTGAAACAATTTCGTGGTTCGTGACTCACAGGATGTATTTTCGCTATTTGATATCGATAATTGATGTTGCTGAATCAGTGGTATTGGCTGTGCTCGTAGTGTTAATCGTAAATAGCTTGGTACATTTTAAGCAGACAGAAACTGCCGACAGAAGTGAAAGAGATGCAATTGCCAGAGAACTTACCTATCTGCAGTTGTGTCTGGCAATACCGGTATTACTTCGCTCGTTGGGAAAATTTATTCTCGCATGTTTTGACGACCTTTACCTCAACCCATCTAAAAATTATTCTTGCCCTGAAGGAGCTTATCAGTATGCAGTGGCTCTGCTTCTCAGATCATGCATTTGGTGTTTACAAGAGGTTTTCATCTGCTTTGAGATCAGTTCAAACTTTTTCTTATACACTGCATTTAATGCACGATTTAGGGAAGCTTTTGCACTGAAATGGAAAAAACTATTTGACAAGAAAACCAAGGTGTCCGCTATTGCAGTAGCACCAGCCATCTAGTGAACAGTAAACCACTGACAAGAACAACATCAATTTATGGATATAAGTTGAGCCAGCGCTCAATGTATTTCTGCGACAGCTCCCAGTGGTTAGGACACATTGTGGTATTGGTTGTTATTCAGTTCTGTTATTAGGAGTTATTTAGCTAAGCTCCTGTTTTTCCGTGCTACGCTCTGCCTCAGAGTCCAGTTTGTAGCTGTATTTAGTAGTCATGCTGCTATGCTCCTGCTTTTGCTGCTGCGCCTCAGCTTAGCAGGCCTCGTATGTTTGCTCGGTCCGAGCTCTTGCACGCATTTTGCTTGATAAATATACTCTTCACCATAAATGAGTGTAAACAATGGTTTAAGATAGGGCTGGTATGATTTGTGTGTAAAATCTTATCTTTCATTCCTTTCGTTCATTTCATTCCTAAGATATTCTGTTTCCGATTCATGTACATATTTCGCATATATGTATTTGTTTGCTCATGTATAAGCAATTCTAAAATCTGAAACGCCTGTTGTGTGTTATAATTAATGAAACATAGTTAAGTTAAACTTTTGTCATTAACATCTCAGCAAAGATTTCTCAACTGCATGAAACTTACAGAAACGTGCTAATACACATACAAATTCTGAATACAGGTTTACAATTACTTAAATGTCCGTCTAGCGGAAACTGAGCGTTGTGCATAAAATCTTGCTTGTTTGTTTTAGTTATGGTACTTACACACTCTAAATTAGTAGATTACTTAAAAGATTTTACGAATACAAGTTTTGTACAGGGCTTGATTGATTTTCGTGCCACTGCTTTTTGTGTGCGATTTTCCAGTAAATTTCTGTTGCCTTTACTTTTGTTTTGTTCGATCAGGGTCTCATCTACTTCCAATACCGCTACCACGGTAGAAACCTGTGATCTAGTTTTTAGTACAAAGCTTAAACTCAAGGAGGTAATATATTTATTCATTATAATAAACACAAACTTCCTATGTGGTGAACCTGTCAATTGTCACGTGATAAACGCTCGAAGGAAGTGGAGACCTTGATCCGAAATTTCAGTAATTTTTATAACATAAATTGAGGGATGTTCGTTCTAAAGTTTTTCAAATTATGATTATTGACATAAATCTGGCTTAGTCTGACTTTGACTCAGTCCGAGTCTGGATGTGTATTCCAGAGCAGACCTCCTTGTAAGGTCCCGAAAGAATTGATCCGCTCGATCAGAGATGTATTGGGGCATTTGGATACGTTTTTACCTCGCTTCTTTGCGTGATGAGTGGCAGCACTCACGCAATTACAGAGGATCCACCAGATCCTGGTTACGTTGTCTAGGGACCTTTTCAGGAAAGGGTAGAGCAGAGTTAAAACTAACTCGATCCTTTTCATGAAATAGTTAAAAGAGGGAAGCTCAATGTTGAGTGGAGTTAAAACCAGTTAAACAGTGTATTTGACTCTACTCTACTCTGCCGTTTCTTGAAAAGGCCCTGGGTCAAAGCCTACACTCCTAGATGCCTCTGGAAGCTACGCGTCATCCAAAGAATGATCAAATGTTTTGACTTAACCATCAGGTCCGCTGCAAAACCTGAAAAGCGACCTATTAGAAATTTGCATCGTGTTGGAAGTCAAGCGTTGACATTTTTGATTACAAACATCATTGTGATCAAAGCATTGACAGTCAAAAGTCCTGCTAGAGTATTTCTAGGTAGACTCTAACTAACAAGAAAAGCCAAAGTTATGATATTGGTGTGATGTAATCAAATACCTAATTTCGACAAAGACAACGGGAGGTGGTTTAGATCGCTCAGATAACAATTCCTCATGACAATCGATGGACCATCAGGCAGGAGCTCCAGGCAATAGTTCTCCTTGGGCAACAGCGCTCAGAGCGCCCATTGGCTCTCTCCTGTTGCGGACTAAGGCTTTCTCCTTAGTGACTGCAGACATGAGTTTTTCATTATTCTTTTTGCTTTTGCATTGTGTAATTCGTTTGTCACTTGTAGAACGACAGTTTTTCATAATTTAATCTTGATCTGGACCTCTCAAAACTTTGTTCGGGTCTAAACATCCATGTTCACTTCGATGGAAGCAGTCTCCTGGTTCCTTCCGCTGGAAATCAATAGACGCAATCAGCAGAGTTTTGCTCTCGCTTTTCATTGTAAAAGGATGTTGCTGGCATCGACGCAAAGATCAAGTACATTGGTTTCGTGAGGTCAAAATATTGGGCGTTAAGGCAAGCGTAACTGATAGATACGTAAGTAACCGAAGTTCTTTGTTTTAAAAACTGTACAGTAAAATGGTACTGTTTCTCCGGCTAGAAGTTTAGTTTTATTGCCATATTATATACTCGCGGTCAATCAAACTTTTGTAAATTGTTGTAGTTGTAAGCAGAAGTCAAAAAGTCTCCCTCGGTTGTATTGTAACTACCCGAATGAGCGGGGCCAGGGCGTTTCCTATTGTTTGACGGGCCACCAGGGGCCAGTTTCATAAAAGTTCTCGAGTTGCGGAATCCGCAACTTGAGGTCTCGAGTACTCGTGGCTTGACTTCTCAAGTGTTTCATAAAATTTCTCAAGTTCTGAAGTTGCAAGCTGTCGAGTTGCAAGTTGTCGAGTTCTCAAGTTGCGGAAACGTTTCCACAGTAAAGTCTAGTACGTGTTTCATAAAAGTTCTCGAGTTCTCGAGTTACAAGTCTCGAGTAGCCTGTAAGTTCTCGGGTCAAAGTTGACCAGAGAACTAGCTTATGGAGTTCTCGAGTCGCCGATAAACGCCTGCTGAGTCAGCAGACATTCACACAGCCTGACATGTATTCTTTTTTAAAGCAAAAGCATCCTGTGTTTCCATTCACTGTTGTCAACGCTTACGTTTCCATTTTCTTCGTGATTGTTTAATTGTTTAATCAGGCTTAAAGCATATATTCAAATCTTTCTGGAACTTAATTTGGGGGTAAAAATAAAATAAAAATTTGTCGATTGGCTATCCGGCAACGGACATTTTAAAATATTGGTTTGCCTCTAAACTTTCAGAAAACGAACATACGTTTTGAAACTTTAATTTATTTAGAAATATTAAAAACCTGTTATTTTTCAGAAGGTTTTATTTTTGAAAGAAGTGAGATTATTGGAGCTGATGTTTTCAAAAAATCTACGTAACTACAACAGAGTTGTATTCTTAGTTTGCAAGGGTTTATTTGGATGTAGTTGTATGCATTTTAAAAATGTTCTCGGCTTTCAATGTTTCTATATAGCTGCGCCTTTTTCGCTATATGCTCGCATATGTGAATTAATAGGGCGACGAGCATTCTCCTTGTTAGCAGCTTGCAAGTTCTCGAGTTCTCGAGTTGCAAGTTCTCAAGTACTTGAACTTGAGGCATCAAGTACTCTAGTAGCCTTGCAAGTTGGGCCAGTTTTCTCGAGTTTGCGGAAAATGTTTATGAAACACTTGAGATCCGCACTCGAGACTTGAGACTTGCAACTTGCAACTTGAGAACTCGAGAATTCGAGAACTTTTATGAAACTGCCCCCAGGTCGCAGTAAACAAAGAGAGAGTAGAAACCCAGCCTAAGATCAGGTTCGGACTAAGCAACAAAAATTATTTTGTCATCTACAAGGTCACCATCCCTTTGCATTGGGTCGGGGTAATCGTCTAACATCATCCAGAGATTTTTGCTTACTTTAACGGTGTTGGGAAAGGTCTTCTGTATTGAAAACATTACCCTATGCCTAAGCAAATCGAATCGAAACTTCATTGGTGCTCTGTCTCCTGTGACAGGGTGTTCCTTGTTAAGCATAGAGCAATTAATTGCATTACATAGGCCGTCCACTGTTTCGTAGTGTCCTTTTGGTAGGAGTTTAACCGTTGAGGTCTTGTTAGGGAACTTAAAGGCGACAGCCGAGCTAGCTGCAGAAAGATTACCCCAAGTCACAGGATAAATCACTTCCACGAGAGCAACTTTCCACTCACCCTGCAATTTTATTCTATGAGGGAGCTTAACCCGATAATCATTTAGAGAGTTAGTTTTGAAGTCTTCCGTGTTACTGGGGAGGAACACATAGAAATCCCTCATTTTCTGATATCCAACTACTGAACTTATCTGGATAGTCTAACCACTTGACAAAATACTGGTTCCTTCTACCCCACTTTCGAACATTGTCCAACAACTGCAAAACATTTTGATTTACATTAAAATAATAATTTGGATCAGCAGGGTTTAGCTCATTTATTCTATTCCTGAAATGTACAAGTGCACAAGTGCAAATTTGACCTTTGACCTGCATTATCTAGAAGACTATTGATTAGAAATATCACGTGACTCCAAGTTCAATGCATACAGTTTCACTTTCGTTTGTACTCTATGTATAAAATTAATTTCAGTTTAAAGTGCAACTGTTCAGGGACAAAAAGGTGCCTCCGTAGTACCAGGTGACTTTATAGCGCATAAAGTGCCTGCATAGGACACAAAAGTGCCTGCGTAGGACACAAAAGTGCCTCTATAGTACAGGTGCCTCTGTAGTACTCAGAGTGCCTCTGTGGTATTCTAAAAGTGCCTCCGTAGGACTATAGGAAATATTCAGGCTATGTTTGGATTTTGTATTTTGAGTCTTGTCTAGTTAGTTTGTGGAATTTGACAGTAAATTCTGGTGTTGTTTACTATCTTTTTAAGCAGACTTAGGGCTTTATTCCATTGGCATTGCGCACCACGTAGTTACCTGTGATTTTAATAGTCTCGTACTATAATTATAGGCCGATAATTCGTTTTATTCAATAATCTATGCATAATCTTTTTTCAGGATCGTTTGAAAATTGATAACTCAACGTATTCTAAAAATTTCATCGAGAAATTTCGAAATATCGAGTACTTATTGAAAGTTTTCTAACAATCGTCTAGTGACATTTTTCTAGACGATTTTACTAGCACTAGTAGATTCCTAGCGTAGAACTAGTACATTTTATGCAGCTCAACTTGCTGCGAGTGCTAGTAGCTTATAAGAATTAGTAGATCGCTGTGCTCGCACTAGAATTGCTAGTTACGGTTTCCGCACTTGACGTTTATGCAACACCAACAATGCGGGCTCCGCAAACCAGCATCCACTTGTAGCGGATTCCGCAACTAGTAGATTTTTACGCAATTGGCCCCTGGTCTTTACAAATCCAGTTTCAGTTTAGTTTCCATTGCAACAATGTGGCTGGACTATGTCCTCGTTGAATTGAATATTTCCCAAAACGACCAATGGCTTACATCTTTCATCAGAGACACGATTATACCTAATTTGTTTAACCCTCCTACTAAATTTACTGGGTTTATTTCAGTTTGGTGTAAAATTTCCACCAGAATCCTCAGTTTGGTGTATGGCTTATATTTTGGAAAAAGACATAAAGAAATAATATTATAAGTTCGATTATGCAGTTGATATCTTGGAGTTTATAGGCAATAACATGGTGTCACGCTGCATTAATTATACTTTGTTTCAGTTGATCATATCCCTCCTTATAGTTATTCATTTGCTAATGTTGTTCATCTGCTGTTAAACCGACACCAATCCCTGCATGATTCGCTGCATGACAAACATACACACTCACACACACGCACTCATGGTTGTAATAAGACCAGTTAAGACTAAGTTGTCCTCCGTTATTACAACAGCTGTTTAATAGTGTTGTATTGGGCCTGGCTTGGTTTCATTTTGATAACACCAAACCAGAACGAATTGATACTAAATCCTACATTATAAATTTATAACAAGCGAGCATTTAAACAACAATTTCTAATCAAATCAAATGGTTTACAAATCAGTCTCTACTAATTTGAGTTTTCGAACACAAGGCCAAATTCGACCCTTACGGATTTCGCTCAATTTGTGCGCATTGATACTTCCTAGGGCCGTACGCAATCCATTGAAATTTGAGATGATTTCGTCCAGGAATAAAAAGTTACAGCCATTCAACATTTCCAATTCCTACTGAACAGAGCCTAAAATGGGACCTTTAGATTTTTCGCTACAAATAGACAAGGAGCTGTTTTATCTGCAGTTTTCCTGTCTTAGCCATTTTACTCACATCAGCCAAAGTACGGTATTACAATGGCTTCCATAAATCATACACTAACTGTCAATAGCGTTGAACTGAAAAGAGGCTTGCGTCCATATTGCTAACAAGAATCGATGAATTAATTTATACCAAACATCTATACCAATTTCTAATCAAATAAGAAAGTATTGCTAATTGGCGAATCAATCATTTCTAATTTCTATTCTCCAATAGGAGACCTACCATGCATACAATGCGCTGTTTTATCAACCGTTCTTCAGTCTAAGGCCATTTCATTTGGATTTTATTATATTTAAAGTTCGTTTTGTCTGCAGTACCTGAATCCGGTTGCCACTCTGTCTAAAACTAAAAGCTATGCGACACCAGGAAACTATTTCAGTTGTTCCAAAATTATCTGTACGGAATATCTTGCTTTGTTCAAATCAATCCAAGTCTATTCTGAGAGATCTTACTTACGGCGTTCCGCAAGGAAGTATACTCTGTCCACGACTAGTTACGGTTTTTACAACTGATATTGTTAATATTAATACGACTCCGTATGTCAGCAATAGCTGGCGCTGGAGAGATGACCCAATAGTGTTAAGTATCATACAACTATCACATTATTGTAATTCAGTTCAAGTAGATGCGCTACCGCAAATTACTTAAATCTTGCTTCTCAAAAGTATAGTCTATGTTGGTCGCAAAAATCTAATCCATTCTTACTGGTTCGCCGTCTTACTTCTTTCGAAGTTAAAAAATTACTAGTATAATGGCTCTAGGATTTGTCATAAGTTGCACCTATTGTTAATGTTGCCAAAGGTGGTGATCAAACTCCTATAGTCGTTTAAATATTAGAAAACATTGCTTTGGCGAAAAAGTAGTAGAATGTCGGTATAGTCTGCCGGCGGATTTTGGAATCGATGTGCAACCCATCTATTGAGACGCATCCCATGCTAGCCTAATGCTTAACTGAAACGTTCTAGTTATTATTGTAATGATGCTGCTAAATTGGCATTAACTTCTCCGTCAGTATTAAGTACATTACAACGGTTTAAATAAATCGCACACTAACTGCCAATAGCGTTGAACTGAAAGGAGGGTTGCGTCCATATTGATGAAAAGGCGCGCAATTGGTGTGTCACCTTTGTGTTCCTGTGCTGTTCCGAAAAGAAAGAGTACTGTCTTCTGCACTTACACAGGAAAGGAGAGACTATGTTTAGTGCATATTCTTCTTTTGCATAGGAAAGCCTCCTTGTTCTGCTCTCTCCTTGTTCTCCTCTCTTTAGTACTTTGTTCTCCCGTTGCACTATTTGAAAGGAGAGACTCTCCTTTCTAGTGCAACAGGAGAACAAAGTACTAGACAGAGGAGAACAAGGAGAAAGGAGAACAAGGAGAAAAGAGAACAAGGGCCTTAACTTAACTTAAAAATAAGAAGAAAGAAAGATAAGTTGTAAAAATTTAAAACCACTCATCATTGAAATAATAGAAGGCAGAGAAACCGAAACTATACCGATCTTTACTTCAATATCGCCCCAGCGCAGGAATACTTAACGGCATCTTTACTTCAATATCCCCCCTGCGCAGGGATACTTAACGGCTGAAGCGGTTTAGCAGTCATCATTGAAGTAATGGAACGCACAGTGAACACAAAACTATACGGATCTTTTCTTCAATATACCTCCCAGTCCAACCGGTTTTATTTAACTGTAAGAATTGGACAACGCTAAATCGATGCTGATATGCTAATAACTTTCGTGTTAACTATGAAAAGAAAAGCAAGATTATAGAAAAAAGAGACTTCGTTACTATTTTAGTTATAATGCTGAGAAATTAAATCGAATGCAGGAATTTTTACTAACACAAAAATAGTATAAGGACGAATCATATATGAAAAAAGTTCAAAGTTTTCGCACAATTGGTAAATATTGATGTTCCGTCTTCTGTTCGTTCGTTTCCTTAAGCTGTAATCATGGAGTTCCTACAATACAAAAACAAATGTATATATGTATATTTATGTTAGTGTGTTTGGATATTAAAATATATACAACTGAGAAAATATAGGACTACTTTTGGAGACAATACTCTACTTTGTGTGTTCCTGTTTTCCTGTTCCTTCCATTGAGAAAATATAGGACTTAATATAGGACTAGTTAAGTTTGGAAACAACAGTGTAGAATAGGCTTGATTAAAGACGCAACTGTGAAGTAAGGATGGAGTGTGTATAGGAGGAACAGGAAAAGAAGCAAGAAGAAAATAGCTTGACTAAAGAGGCAACTGTGAAGTAAGTTTGTAGTGTAGAATAGTGTTCCTCTGTTAGTTTGTAGTGTAGAATAGTGTTCCTGTTTTCCTGTTGCTCCTGGTGGTGTTGATCTTTTTTAGCGGAAAAGTCGTCTAGTTGTCAAGTTCTGTTAACTTTGTTTACAGGACTCCGTTTTCTGATGTCCTGCGTTTTCTTCTCTTTTCTTGACGTTGTCAGTTTTTGTCAAGGTCTTGTCTTGTGTATGTGTGCAGGAGGAATAGGAAAAAGGAGAGCAACAGGAAAAGGCTTGACTAAAGAGGCAGCTGTGAAGTAAGTTTGTAGTGTGTACAGGAGCAACACGAAAAGAGCTTGATTAAATGGACAACTGTGAAGTAAGTTTGGAATGTGTATAGGAGGAACAGGAAAAGAAGCAAGAAGAAAATAGCTTGACTAAAGAGGCAACTGTGAAGTAAGTTTGTAGTGTAGAATAGTGTTCCTCTGTTAGTTTGTAGTGTAGAATAGTGTTCCTGTTTTCCTGTTGCTCCTGGTGGTGTTGATCTTTTTTACCGGAAAAGTCGTCTAGTTGTCAAGTTCTGTTAACTTTGTTTACAGGACTCTGTTTTCTGATGTCCTGCGTTTTCTTCTCTTTTCTTGACGTTGTCAGTTTTTGTCAAGGTCTTCTCTTGTGTATGTGTGCAGGAGGAATAGGAAAAAGGAGAGCAACAGGAAAAGGCTTGACTAAAGAGGCAACTGTGAAGTAAGTTTGTAGTGTGTACAGGAGCAACACGAAAACAGCTTGATTAAACGGACAACTGTGAAGTAAGTATGGAGTGTGTATAGGAGGAACAGGAAAAGAAGCAAGAAGAAAATATCTTGACTAAAGAGGCAACTGTGAAGTAAGTTTGTAGGGTAGAATAGTGTTCCTGTTTTCCTGTTGCTCTTGGTGGTGTTGATCTTTTTTACCGGAAAAGTCGTCTAGTTGTCAAGTTCTGTTAACTTTGTTTACAGGACTCTGTTTTCTGATGTCCTGCGTTTTCTTCTCTTTTCTTGACGTTGTCAGTTTTTGTCAAGGTCTTCTCTTGTGTATGTGTGCAGGAGCAATAGGAAAAAGGAGAGCAACAGGAAAAGGCTTGACTAAAGAGGCAGCTGTGAAGTAAGTTTGTAGTGTGTACAGGAGCAACACGAAAAGAGCCTGATTAAACGGACAACTGTGAAGTAAGTATGGAGTGTGTAGAGGAGGAACAGGAAAAGGGGCAAGAAGAAAATAGCTTGACTAAAAAGGGAACTGTGAATTATGTTTGTAGTGTAGAATAGTCTAAGCATTTTTAATTTGTTTATTTCAATAAATTTCTGTGTCTAATTCAGCTTAAAAGAGAAAATGAAAGTTTCTTCTGACAGAACATTGACAACTAATATGCAAAGTTTGGTCTTTCTGATAGAGGTAACTGTGAAGAAAAGTTTGTCGTGTAGAATAGGCTTGATTAAAGACGCAACTGTGAAGTAAGTATGGAGTGTGTAGAGGAGGAACAGGGAAAGAAGCAAGAAGAAAACAGCTTGACTAAAGAGGCAACTGTGAAGTATCTTTGTAGTGTAGGATAGTGTTCCTCTGTTAATTTGTAGTGTAGAATAGTGTTCCTGTTTTCCTGTTGCTCCTGGTGGTGTTGATCTTTTTTACCGGAAAAGTCGTCTAGTTGTCAAGTTCTGTTAACTTTGTTTACAGGACTCTGTTTTCTGATGTCCTGCGTTTTCATCTCTTTTCTTGACGTTGTCAGTTTTTGTCAAGGTCTTGCCTTGTGTATGTGTGCAGGAGGAATAGGAAAAAGGAGAGCAACAGGAAAAGGCTTGACTAAAGAGGCAACTGTGAAGTAAGTTTGTAGTGTGTACAGGAGCAACACGAAACCAGCTTGATTAAACGGACAACTGTGAAGTAAGTATGGAGTGTGTATAGGAGGAACAGGAAAAGAAGCAAGAAGAAAATATCTTGACTAAAGAGGCAACTGTGAAGTAAGTTTGTAGTGTAGAATAGTGTTCCTGTTTTCCTGTTGCTCTTGGTGGTGTTGATCTTTTTTACCGGAAAAGTCGTCTAGTTGTCAAGTTCTGTTAACTTTGTTTACAGGACTCTGTTTTCTGATGTCCTGCGTTTTCTTCTCTTTTCTTGACGTTGTCAGTTTTTGTCAAGGTCTTCTCTTGTGTATGTGTGCAGGAGCAATAGGAAAAAGGAGAGCAACAGGAAAAAGCTTGACTAAAGAGGCAGCTGTGAAGTAAGTTTGTAGTGTGTACAGGAGCAACACGAAAAGAGCTTGATTAAATGGACAACTGTGAAGTAAGTTTGGACTGTGTAGAGGAGGAACAGGAAAAGAAGCAAGAAGAAAATAGCTTGACTAAAGAGGCAACTGTGAAGTAAGTTTGTAGTGTAGAATAGTGTTCCTCTGTTAGTTTGTAGTGTAGAATAGTGTTCCTGTTTTCCTGTTGCTCCTGGTGGTGTTGATCTTTTTTAGCGGAAAAGTCGTCTAGTTGTCAAGTTCTGTTAACTTTGTTTACAGGACTCTGTTTTCTGATGTCCTGCGTTTTCTTCTCTTTTCTTGACGTTGTCAGTTTTTGTCAAGGTCTTGTCTTGTGTATGTGTGCAGGAGGAATAGGAAAAAGGAGAGCAACAGGAAAAGGTTTGACTAAAGAGGCAACTGTGAAGTAAGTTTGTAGTGTGTACAGGAGCAACACGAAAACAGCTTGATTAAACGGACAACTGTGAAGTAAGTATGGAGTGTGTATAGGAGGAACAGGAAAAGAAGCAAGAAGAAAATAGCTTGACTAAAGAGGCAACTGTGAAGTAAGTTTGTAGTGTAGAATAGTGTTCCTCTGTTAGTTTGTAGTGTAGAATAGTGTTCCTGTTTTCCTGTTGCTCCTGGTAGTGTTGATCTTTTTTAGCGGAAAAGTCGTCTAGTTGTCAAGTTCTGTTAACTTTGTTTACAGGACTCTGTTTTCTGATGTCCTGCGTTTTCTTCTCTTTTCTTGACGTTGTCAGTTTTTGTCAAGGTCTTGTCTTGTGTATGTGTGCAGGAGGAATAGGAAAAAGGAGAGCAACAGGAAAAGGTTTGACTAAAGAGGCAACTGTGAAGTAAGTTTGTAGTGTGTACAGGAGCAACACGAAAACAGCTTGATTAAACGGACAACTGTGAAGTAAGTATGGAGTGTGTATAGGAGGAACAGGAAAAGAAGCAAGAAGAAAATAGCTTGACTAAAGAGGCAACTGTGAAGTAAGTTTGTAGTGTAGAATAGTGTTCCTCTGTTAGGTTGTAGTGTAGAATAGTGTTCCTGTTTTCCTGTTGCTCCTGGTGGTGTTGATCTTTTTTAGCGGAAAAGTCGTCTAGTTGTCAAGTTCTGTTAACTTTGTTTACAGGACTCTGTTTTCTGATGTCCTGCGTTTTCTTCTCTTTTCTTGACGTTGTCAGTTTTTGTCAAGGTCTTGTCTTGTGTATGTGTGCAGGAGGAATAGGAAAAAGGAGAGCAACAGGAAAAGGTTTGACTAAAGAGGCAACTGTGAAGTAAGTTTGTAGTGTGTACAGGAGCAACACGAAAACAGCTTGATTAAACGGACAACTGTGAAGTAAGTATGGAGTGTGTATAGGAGGAACAGGAAAAGAAGCAAGAAGAAAATAGCTTGACTAAAGAGGCAACTGTGAAGTAAGTTTGTAGTGTAGAATAGTGTTCCTCTGTTAGTTTGTAGTGTAGAATAGTGTTCCTGTTTTCCTGTTGCTCCTGGTGGTGTTGATCTTTTTTACCGGAAAAGTCGTCTAGTTGTCAAGTTCTGTTAACTTTGTTTACAGGACTCTGTTTTCTGATGTCCTGCGTTTTCTTCTCTTTTCTTGACGTTGTCAGTTTTTGTCAAGGTCTTCTCTTGTGTATGTGTGCAGGAGCAATAGGAAAAAGGAGAGCAACAGGAAAAAGCTTGACTAAAGAGGCAGCTGTGAAATAAGTTTGTAGTGTGTACAGGAGCAACACGAAAAGAGTTTGATTAAACGGACAACTGTGAAGTAAGTTTGGACTGTGTAGAGGAGGAACAGGAAAAGGGGCAAGAAGAAAATAGCTTGTTTTTTCCTGTTGCTTCTGTTGATTCTGTTATGTTTTTGCGATAAGGTCGTCTAGTTTTCAAGTTCTGTTAATTTTGTTTACAGGACACTGTTTTTTGATTGCGGATGTATATACTACTGAATGTTTTTCACCTTTTATGGATTAATGATTCAGTTAGGAGAAAGTCCCTGTTCATGTTTTTGTGATTTACTATTTCGTTTGTGAGAAAGTCCCTTTTCCAGTATTTTTCCATTAAGAGGTTATGGGATTAGTATTGTCTATTGTGTACAAGGTATAAAAGAATTGATATATGCAAATTAGGTTTTTGAATCTTTAGATTGTCTGCCGTTTAAAGTTGTCTACGATTGGAAAACCGGTTTGCATTGTCTCTTGACAAACAATAAGGTTAAGATTGTTAAGTTACAGTGTCCTGTAATCAAAATTAGTTGTACTTGCAATTTACAGGATTTTGCATAAATATTGATGTCAAATAGAAGAGGAACAGGAAAACAGTTAAGAGAGAAACTTGTCCTGTGTTTTGTACAATGAAAAAGAAGGAAGAGAATACTTAAAAGTTTAAAAGAAAATAATGCTATTAGTTAAGAAAGAATAAGCTTACCCTTGCTGGTCATCATCATCATCATCTGGACGCCGGTTTCTGCGTTTCTTTTTCCGAAAAGGGCGGTCTTCAGAGTCATCGGAGACAATGAAATTGGCCAGACTATTATCAGTTTCTGAGCTACAAAAAAGAAAGTAATATTATAAATTAAAATAACGTGTTTAATTGTTAAAAACGAAAAGATAGAACGTTTGAATAGTAAGTCAAACTTACGCCCAAAAAAGCTTGAGTAAACAGGAAACTGTGAAGTAAGTTTGGAGCGTGTACACGAGCAGGAGTAACAGCAAAATAGCTATATTAAACAGGCAACTGTGAAGTAAGTCTGGAGTGTGTACAGGAGCAACAGGAAAAGGGGCAAGAGGAAAATAGCTTGACTAAATATGCAACTGTGAGGTAAGTTTGTAGAGTAGAATAGTCTTCGTGAAGTAAGTTTGTAGTGTGTACAGGAGCAGCAGAAAAACAGCTTGACTAAACAGACAACTGTGAAGTAAGTTTGGAGAGAACAGACTAGTTTGTATGTTCCTTTTTTCCTGTTGCTTCTGTTGATTTTGATATATTTTTGCGATAAGGTCGTCTAGTTTTCAAGTTCTGTTAATTTTGTTTACAGGACACTGTTTTTTGATTGCTGATGTATATACTACTGAATGTTTTTCACCTTTTATGGTTTAATGATTCAGTTAGGAGAAAGTCCCTGTTCATGTTTTTGTGATTTACTATTTCGTTTGTGAGAAAGTCCCTTTTTCAGTATTTTTCTATTAAGAGGTTATGGGATTAGTATTCTCTATTGCGTACAATGTATAAAACAATTGATTTATGCAAATTAGGTTTTTGAATCTTTAGATTGTCTGCCGTTTAAAGTTGTCTACCATTGGAAAACCGGTTTGCATTGTTTCAAGACAAGCAATAAGCTTAAGATCGTTAAGTTACAGTGTCCTGTAATCAAAATTATTTGTACTTGCAATTTACAGGATTTTGCAAAAATATTGATGTCAACTGGAAGAGGAACAGGAAAAGAGTTAACAGAGAAACTAGTCCTGTATCTTGTGCAATGAAAAAGAAGGAAGAGAATATGTAAAGAAGAACTTGTCTCCTGTACTAATAGTTTATGCATAGTGTCATGAGTATACTATTCTTAAAAGTTTAAAAGAAAATAATGCTATCAGTTGACAAAGAATAAGCTTACCCTTGTTGGTCATCATTATCATCTGGACGCCGGCTTCTGCGTTTCTTTTTCCGAAAAGGGCGGTCTTCAGAGTCATCGGAGACAATGAAATTGGCCAGACTATTATCAGTTTCTGTGCTACAAAAAAATAAAGTAACATTATAAATTAAAATAACGTGTTTAATTGTTAAAAAAGAAAAGATAGAACGTTTGAATAGTAAGTAAAAGGACCCCCCGTAAGTTACGGGGGGGTCCCGAGTTAATGAACCGAGCATACCTAGCATGATTTGTGCATGCTAGTGTAACAGTTTCTTACTCTTATATTATGTACTCTTGATATAACTTCGGCATGGCGATTCTAGCAAAAGTGAGTTCTCATAGCATAATCATAAAGTTCAACCTGAGTAAAATCCAACGATATAAACCATAAAGTTCAACCTGAGTATGAATTTTTAAACAATTTCCCTTATTTCAGCTGGTTTTTGGCTGTCTTTGATGTTGTCGTTGATATCCTGAATCAGTGTCAACTACCAAAAACCAGCTGAACTAAGTCAAACTGTTTAAAAATTCATTGCTGGCGCAATATAAGGCGTAGCCGCGAAAACATTTTATCGTTGGATACAGCTCGGATCCCACCCCCCCCCCTCCCCCACTAGAATAAGCCCAGACGACTACGGTGTATATACCGTACGTGGTAAACTCTATTCGAAGTTTTCTCTAAAGTAAAAGTCAAGTCTCAAAAACGTAAAAACATTTTTTAATGCACTGCTTTTTCAGATTAAGGGGGGGGCTACTAAAAAAGACTTGCCCCGACTTTGTCCGATTGGCCTACATTTTGGCGAAGATATAGAGAATGGGTGTGGTCAAAAAATATCGGGTACTGCGATTTCAGCTGCCTTCCAGCCATGTGCAGCCATCGCGTTTATGTGCCCGCCCCCCCCCCATTTTCCGCAACTACCAACATAATTAATTAAAAATTTCTACTGACTGTTAGGCCCAAGCTTAAAAGCTGCCATTCCCCAATATGATTTGGCACATATGTCCCTAACTGCAGAAAAATACTAAAGTCTGACCAAAAATTTTTGGAACCGAACTGTGAGCTTTTATCCTGCGTTAACCTGTGAAGTTAGTTTATATAAAGTATATATTTCTAGAAACCTCAGGAGGAGGAGAATCCGGTAAAACCATCATATTCGGTCTATATCCGGTTACCGGATGCCAAATCGATAAATACGCTTCAGATTCGGAAAGAAAATTCTAATTGATTCATATTCTAGCATACTGGTCCTTGGCCCAAGACATCTCCGAAAATCCGGTCACATCCGGTCTATGTCCGGTAACCGGATGTCTAGGTCACAAAAACTCTACAGCAAGATGGGTAGGTCGTACAGTTTCGCTGATTGAAGTTTTAGGTTCAGCGGGTCGAAATTAGTCTATTTAGGAAGTTTTGTCCAATTCGGACCAAAATTGCGTGATTTATGGTCGTATCCGGTGCGAAAAAAACCGGAAAAATCGGTTTTTCCGGTCTGGTGCTCGGAATCGCGGATACAAAATGTTTGTTTTTGGCACAATGAATATTTGGGATGCTACTTTCATTTTACCGGTGTCAAAGTAATCGAATATCCGGTCGATTTCCGGTTCTGAGCTTTAAAATTTGAGATTTCATGGGCTATTTATCTCAGTATCCGGTTGGTCCGAAAGTCAAATTATTTCATTAAAATGACATTTTGCGTATCCCTAACAAGCATCAACCTCAAATTACTTCATATCTGCTGTAATTTTTGAATGATAGCTTTTAAAAACGTGCTGATTTTGCTTGTTTTGTGTAATTGTTAAACCGGATATGCGATTTGATCCCATAAGCTTAGCTTTGTCGCACGCAGTATAACTTATTTTTTAACCATTTTTAAAACGCTATCATTGAAGAATTACAGCAGATATGAAGTAATTTGAGGTTGATTCTTGTTAGGTATAGACAAAATGTCGTTTTAATGAAATAATTTGACTTCCGAACCAACCGGATACTGAGATAATAGCCAATGAAATCTCAAATTTCAAAGCTCAGAACCGGAAATCGACCGGATATTCGATTACTTTGACACCGGTACAATGAAAGTAACCTCCCAAATATTCATTGTGCCAAAAACTAACATTTTTTATCCGCGATTCCGAGCACCAGACCGGAAAAACCGATTTTTCCGTTTTTTTTCGTACCGGATACGACCATAAATCACGCATTTTTGGTTCAAATTGGACAAAACTTCGTATATAGACTAATTTCGACCCGCTGAATCTAAAACTTCAATCAGCGAAACTGTACGACCTACCCATCTTGCTGTACAGTTTTTGTGACCTAGACATCCGGTTACCGGACATAGACCGGATGTGACCGGATTTTCGGAGATGTCTTGGGCCAACGACCAATATGCTAGAGTATGAATTAATTAGAATTCTCTTTCCGAATCTGAAGCGTTTTTATCGATTTGGCATCCGGTAACCGGATATAGACCGGATATGATGGTTTTACCGGATTCTTCTCTTCATGAGGTTTCTAGAAATATATACTTTATATAGACTAACTTTAAAGGTTAACTCAGGACGAGCGCTCACAGTTCGGTTCCAAGAATTTTTGGTCAGACTTTAGATGTCTGTATCCTATCTGCATCTAAGGGAATTACTCGTCAAAGTTGAAGTTTCGGCGAAAATTTAAAAATTTTTGGCTAACGAAAGGAAAATTTTATAACAGGTGTGAGCTATACTGCTGTAATTTGGCATAAAAGGAGGCCCTATAGGAGTACTCATTTGTGCCAAATGGCAAGAAATTCTACCGCGTGAAAAAATTTTTATGTCAACTTTAATCCTCAAAAATTTCCAAAAACACCATTTTCAGTCTGTCGGATCCTGTGTAGAGGCTTTCTGCAGCCATAGAAGTCGAAACCTTCACTAATCGAGCTGAAATCTTTTGTGGGGGTGTTTTCCACCTCGCTGAGTTCAAATATCTCAACAAACTTTAATTTCAAAAAATTAGATTTTTTCGATTTCTGGGGTACCATTGCTCAAAAAAGGCGTTTTTGGAAATTTTTTAAGTTAATTTAAATTTTCCTTTCGTTAGCCAAAAATTTTTAAGTTTTTGCCGAAACTTCGGCTTTGATGAGCTATTTCCTTAGATGCAGATAAGATACAGACATCTAGTATTTTTCAGCAGGTAGGGACATTGTGCCAAATCATATTGGCGAATGGCAGCTTTGTAGCTTGGGCCTAGCAGTCAGTAGAAGTTTTTAATTAATTATGTTGCTAGTTGCGGAAAATGGGGGGTCGGGCACATAAACGCGACGGCTGCACATGGCTGGAAGGCAGCTAAGATCTCAGTACCCGATATTTTTGACCACACCCATGCTCTATATCCTCGCCAAAAGTAGGGCCATCGGACAAAGTCGGGGCAAACCTATAGTAGCCCCCCCTTAAGCTCTAAATTCTAAACAGCATTGCAAAATCGCAAAATCTCAGTTTCATTTAAGACGAACATTTGTACAAGCCAATCAATCCAACAAGTTTATCTTGTACATATACGTACTTTAAAGTTTGGCCAAAGATTCCATAACACGGGATGTGATAGGGCCATCCAACGGTACAGGTCCAAATGATACTCATCGTTGGTGGGGTGAGAAGCCAGCTGATAACCATCAAACCCTAACATGACACAAAATTAATATACACGTAAAAAACCAACTTTGTTTGTATTTTTGAACTGATCCACTCTATCAGTATCAAACAGAAAGAAGAAAGAAGAAAAAAGTAATGTACCATCTCAAGATCAGAGAAATTCTATACCTCTTGCGGGACTCGAACCCGTGACGTTTTGCGCACAAGGCATCCCCCCCCGGCCGACTAAGCTACGGAGGCACAATTGTTGGAACTCGTGATCTGAATGCACATCACATCAGAAATCATTTTCAATCTCCACTTCCAGGTGTCTGAATGCGAATAACTTTGGTTTCCTGTAAACATTTTACGCAAAAAAGCAAAAACAATCTACCAATTAATTTGCTGTAGCTTTAATTTTAGAACACTGCACAAAAATAAAACTAAATCCCCAAGAGGGCGGGGGGGTAGAACCTCTCACCTGAAGTCAACGTTTATGGATTCAGTTCCAGGTTGGTGGTATAGTTACGACCCCGCCATCGATAGCTGGCTTCGACCGGGCCGGACTGCGAAGCGTTCAACCATCGGAACCAGCTAGCCAGGCGGGGATAGGCCTGAGCAAAGAACCCACGATGTTGGGCCATAAAGTCCGCGTCGGCCAAAAATTTGCGCAGCAGCAGGAAAAACATGGGCGGATTGGCATAGGAATTGCGCTGAATCACAAATTCTGGTGGGACCTATAAAATGATACGTGCGTAGAAAAGATTGATAAAGTCAAGATTTGCAAAGTAACCATCAACAAATTCTTAGCCTCCAAAACTTTGGCAATTAAATTAAATCAGGGCATTTTTTACAGGAGAGGCGGGCGGACCTCCCCCCGCAAATTTTTGAAAAAAGTGTGAAAGAAACTTTAAAAATTCCCTCAGTAATCAACCGAACCCACCGGACAAAGAAGTTTGAAAAGTACTATTTTCTCTCTTTTCCTCGATTTTGGCAGAAAACCCTCATCCACTACCGATGGCAAGAATATTTTAGAAAATCGCAGAAGGTTATCTGTAGCTTGTTCAATATAGGCCGTTCTGTACTTCAGGAGTATATATATATATATATATATATATATATATATATATATATATATATATATATATATATATATATATATATATATATATATATATATATATATATATATATGTAGGGGCGCAGCCAGGGGGCATGCGGGGCATGCGGCCGCATGCCCCGTCAGGATTTGGAGTGGAGGTAACAAAAGCTAATTTCATCAAAGCAGAGCAAGAAGAAAACAATTTTGCGTCGTCTGCGCTAATTAAATTTGAATTATATATACTTAACTGCAAAAAAGCAATATTTAAAAACTTCTAAAGTATATGCCTACGTTTTTTACGTTTGTTAACGTGGTGGTATCCTTTTGTGCAGTGCTGTTGTGGTGATTTTTTTGAAACGCTGTATGTAACCTTCAAAATTTTTGGAGTTGAAAAGAGCTTTATATATTTTATAAACACCGTTTTAAAGCTTATAATCTGTACATTCACATAAGCTTATGAAACTAGCAAAATTAGCAAAAAATTATCGATAATTTTCTTAAATACTGACATCTGACAGGATGAATATAGACCAAAACATTTTTCAACATCGATTTCTGAAAACTGTAGAATCAACCGAAATTTCTTTTGTGCCTTGTTACTGGGCTTATTCTAGCGAATTTTTCTTGGGGGAGGGCCTCGGGGGGCGAGTCATTCTTTAATGTATTTTTGAAGTATATATTAAAATTTCGCATCAGTCAAATTTTAACACTTCAAAAATTTATTAAAAATTTTTAAAGACCTAATTTAAAATTCTGATTACTACAAATCACAGATCGGAAGCATGGAATTAATATAATATAAAACTTGAATGGGTCCGTTTTGCCATTCTTGAGATTTCTCTGGTGCACTTGAAAAAGTGACAACTATTCTAATTTCCTATGTTTAACACATGAAATCTCAACTTTGAGGTAAAATTACTCGACAACCGTAAGACTTACGACTTTAATTTTAAAAACTATATACCGTTTGGACAATAAAATATGTAGAAATCAGCGAGATCGGAGATGACGAAAAAATGACAAAAATGGAACCCCCTGTAACCAGTAGAGAATGCTCAAAGGTTGTAAAAGCAAAAAATGTTCATTTTGGCGCCCTCTTTCCAGCCATAACAACCAATCCGGTGTGGCGACTACGACTGATAGAATAATGGCAAAAATCAACAATTTCTTAATGAATTGGTTGCCTGTAAGGTGAAATTTGCACAAAGCGATACCAGCACCTTAAACACAAACAAAGGAGGTTTTCAAAAGCCAATTTAAAAAGGATTTTTGTAGAAAGGTTGGATTTTTTATGTAGTTCTACTAAACACAACCAGCACATTGGAATGGAACAACAGCGTGTTTTTTAAAAAGGGGGAAACGTCGATGTCGACCAGGCTTTGAAACTCTTTCTGGCAACGTGGTTGAGTTGTTTTTAACCAACCTTTATGGGGCCAGTTTCCTGGCTAAACATTTTGCATCTTCGGGCGATGATCACCACATTGTGACGTCTAATGCAGCAAACAACAACAACAACAACGCGACGCCCAGGTGGGCCCTCTCCAATGGGGGCTGCGAATCCGTCCCTTTTTACGGCAACCCGCCCACGGTCTCGAAGACCGGGTGTTGGGGGTCGTCTCTCCCGGGTGTTGGGGGTGGTCTCGATGTTGGGGGTGTTGGGGGTCGTCTCGATTCAAGCCCGGCTCAAGTACCTGGGAGAGACGTCCCCCTCGCTCTCTATTCTTTGCGGCAACCCTGTGGGTGTGGTGGCATTGGCGCGGGCCACCCTTCGAGTGGCTCACGATGCTTCTGCCGACCTCAACAACAACAACAACAACAACAACAACAATAACAATCGAAAATTGTTCTGGCACACTTCAAGCAAAAAACAGTAGGCTGATGTTTCCCCCGCATTTTGTTAATCGCGGTTTGGTCGTACTGTATCTCACCAACTGTATTACAGTATTATTATTTAATGTGCTAGGGAGATATTTTTTGGCTCATTTTGAAGCTCGTCGGAATGCCTCGTGATATGCAATTATCGCTTTTGATTTTCCATTTGTAGCTTAGCAAAAGTTTCGTTCAAGAAACGGAAATTTATAAAAAATCGCTATAGAAAAACAGCATGCGCGAAACTGTTAAAAATCAGAGCTAATAATCGCAAATTATTTCAAGAATTGATCAGCCAACAACCGCAGGCACAAAAATGTTTAGTTGTGCTGTTGTAGTTGTTTTCTGGTTGGGGGATCACTAAAAAAACCAAAATCCGGGGGGAGTCGAACGAAAAGGGAGATTCAAACTCCCAACCCCCTTCTCCTTGGTTACGCCCACGTCCGCATGCCCCGTCACAAAGACCTGGCTGCGCCACTGATATATATATATATATATATATATATATATATATATATATATATATATATATATATATATATATATATATATATATATATATATATATATATATATATATATATATATATATATATATATATATATATATATATATATATATATATATATATGCTCTAAGCAGCGCAACCAGATGTAAACTGTACTGCCAATGAAGGAAAAATGCGGCACGATTTCTAATGCTCACGATTTCTACAGTTACATGCAAAATTTCAGACGGTTGCAACATATCTGTAGATAGTTATATCAAGAGTACATAATGATAAGAGTGTGACAAGCGTCACACTCTATGCAATGAAGGCAAAAACTATGCGATGCGCGCTAACGGCTTCCCCCCACAAATTGACCCCTCTCACACCGCCCCTATATGGGTACATAGTTCCAAACGGGGGTCGCTCACTCGCTTAGTATATTTTGTACGTCTATGTGTTAAGCATATACGCTTGCACCCCCTCCCCAAATTGGGCCCCTGTTAATTTCAGCGTGTAATTATGCAAAGCACTGAGCGACCCCCGTTTGGACCACGTACCCATATAGGGGCGGGTCAAGTGAAAAAGAGAAAAAGAAGAAAAACAAAACTACTTACAACGAAGCTTAGACAAAAAAATTACAATGAAAAGAAAAAAAGCCAAAATTATCAGAACAAATGAGTTTCCTAAGAAGTATCTAGTTTTCAAAAAGAAAAAACACAGTTTTTGAAACAATAACAAAAACAGCGCGAAATTCCCGTTTTCTTTGTTTTCTAGTGCTTCTGCTGATAGTAAGAAGAACTAATAGAACGAATAAACCACAGAAAAACGACTGTAAAGAGAATTAGAAAAAAAAAAGAAAAAGGTGACACACCAATTGACGAAAGAAATGAGCAGGTGACACACCAAATGCTCGCCGATAAAAAGAATCGACGAATTATACGTTCAGAGCTGCCTTATCTATTTATAACAGGCAAACATCTATACCAATTTCTAATCAAATAAGAAAGTATTGCTAATTGGCGAATCAATCATTTCTAATTTCTATTCTCCAATAGGAGACCTACCATGCATACAATGCGCTGTTTTATCAACCGTTCTTCAGTCTAAGGCCATTTCATTTGGATTTTATTATATTTCAAGTTCGTTTCGTCTGCAGTTTAAGATGCGCAAACTATTGGTTTTCCTGTCTTGCCTTGCAATCAGTGGCAAAATCACTACAGCATATTCAACCTGCACACAAACTTGCGGCATGATTTTTGCCAGTGAATCTGGGAGTGTTCTAAAGACAGGCGATCGTCAAGGAATGTGCAGCATTACTCGAGAATTTGAAGACTGCTTGAGTAACTGCCACAACGGGCGGGATATCTTAACACAGATGGAAGATACTCTTAGCCAACTGGAGGAAGCCTGCTTCCCGCTTTGGCTGCGCTAGCTCCATTGACATAGAAGTGGTGGTGACAGATTTATATTCATGTTGTATATTCTCTATTTAAGTATGTAATTACACCTCATATACTGTTTAGCATTTAATTTTCATCCTCACTTTTTTCTCAATGCAAAAGTAATGAAGCAATGCAAAAACTTCACACGAGCTGGGGCCAACTTCATAAAACTTTGCAAGTTGCGGATTTGCAAGCTGCAAGGGTTGCATAAAGGGTCAAGTTGCACTACAAGTAGGCTGCAAGTTGAGGGTTCGCTTGAACACAAGTAGCAAGTAAGTGTTTCTTAAAACGAACACTCACGTGGTACCTGCAAGTGCGAATAAAGTCGTCTAGTAGATTTTAACCAGACGATTTTCAGAAAAATTGAATATCTTCGTTATCTTGGTTTGTGTTTAACCAAATTTAAGAAGTAACTGCTTTAACATGCTTTGCACACTTTGTGAAAATGTTAGCAAGTTTTATGTAGTTTGGAAAAGTTACGATTTTTCAAAGAATTACTGTCAATTTTGCTTCTACTCACACTTGCAATGCAAGTACTCGCACTTGAATTGCAAGTGGGTCAAGTTCCGCAACTTGCTTAGCTAATTTCCGCAACTTTGCGGAAACATTATATGAAACACTTGTAACCCGCACTTGCGTTTCATGCACGAGTACTCGCAAATTCGCACTTGCAAATCCGTAAAAGTTTATGAAATTGGTCCCTGGTTTCTAGAAACTAGATCTTTTCGCAGCAGGCCGCGACAGCTCTCCGTTGACGTGTAGCATGTCTTAATCATACGAACGTGAGCTGGAGACAGTAGCAGGCGAAGTCTGAATGAAGTAGCAAACAGACCTGACCAAGCAAAACCTGACAGAATGAGGATACAATGAAATTTGTGTAGCATTTCATTTTAGTCCTCACTTTTTCCTCAACGCAAAAGTAATGAAGCGATGCAAAAACTTCACACGAGCTGGCGCCAATTTCATAAACTTTGCAAGTTGCGGATTCCGCAACTCAAGGCTGTAAGTTGCAGATATGCAAGCTGCAAGTGTTGCATAATGGGTCAAGTGTGGAATTTGCACTTGCACTTGAATTGCGGGTACCTGAATCCGGTTGCCACTCTGTCTAAAACTAAAAGCTATGCGACACCAGGAAACTATTTCAGTTGTTCCAAAATTATCTGTACGGAATATCTTGGGTTGTTCAAATCAATCCAAGTCTATTCTGAGAGATCTTACTTACGGCGTTCCGCAAGGAAGTATACTCGGTCCACGACTAGTTACGGTTTTTACAAATGATATTGTTAATATTAATACGACCCCTTATGTCAGCAATAGCTGGCGCTGGAGATCTATACCAATTTCTAATCAAATAAGAAAGTATTGCTAATTGGCGAATCAATCATTACTAATTTCTATGGTCCAATAGCAGACCCAGCATGAATAAAGGTTGCTGCTTAACCAACTGCTTTTCAGTCTAGAGCCATTTCATTTAGATTCTTCCTGCTGCGTCACGACGCAGCTGGTCTACTATACTCGGTTTTAAGCGTATGTTTTGCACACAGTTACACAGTTAATGATACAGCAGAGTATAAAACTGTGTATTAACTCTTGGTATTAATAATGCTTCTGCTGAATAAGCAAGCATTCAAATTTCGAACTTAGAATAAACGTTCGCAAAACCAGTTTATTTCGCGTAATCTTAGTCTTTTCCTTAGCTGTCAATGTTGCTAACTAACAACACAAATTTCCAATAAAGTAATTAAAATGTTACCGCCGTTACATGATGGAACAAGACTTGGCAGCTACATTCGCGTAAAATTTGGGACTTGTAATCTGCTCATCTCTTTAAGGTGGTGATTCCTTTTGGAGACATCAACTTTGAACCACTATTATTCATTCATTATTTGGAGTTAAGAAGTCATCTTTATATCAAAATGTAGCTTAACATTTTCTCTTTTTAATGAGTACAATGAATCTAAGTTTGGCTTTCCAAAATGTTTTTCCTGTATTTTAGAAGAAGTATAATTTTTCAGATTTTTTGCAGGCTGAAGTAAATTTTTTCGCAGGACATCGGTTAGAGCATTCGATACCTCTATCAAATAGCTGGGGACCCTTTTTTAGTTATTGTGATATCGCTCTTCGTTATGGAGAAATAAACTAAAATGTCTGCGCAACCTTGATTTTGCCTACTTTTCACTACTTTGGCAAGCCACTACTTCAGTTAGAAAGCAGCTATCGGGGCAACTAAAAAAGGGTCCCGGGGTATTTTTGTGTAGAACACATCTGCTAAGTGGCAACTCTCTAGCTTGCATACTAAATTCTGCACAATCGCTGGAAAAAATTTGGTCGTGTTTTTGCAAAAACTACATTTTTTGTGCTAGCAGCCTAAGGGATAGCAATTGTACGATGGTCATGCCTCCGATAATTGGCCTCTGTGAGACCTTTAAATCGACACCCTTAGTTAAATTTCACGGCTTTCGTAGCTCAAGAAGTAGTGGATTATTTGATTTCTGCAGAAAGGACAAGTTTTTGACGCCAAAATAAGAAAATTGGCTATATCTCACGATAGGGAAAAGCTAGAAAGTTGCTTCCAAAAGCAAAATTGTAGAGTTTAACGAGTTCTTTCGAATGGATATAGTCATAGTCATGCAGCTGCTGCCAAACTTTCAGAAATTGGCAAAAACCGCCCTGAACGCAAATGTTGAATTTTTGAAGCGCGATTGCGCAGAGGGTGTTAGAACGCTAAAACAACTTATTTTGGAAAGTTTCGTTGAATTTCATCCTGGTTTACGCCGTCAATCAACAATATGTGCCCAAAAGGAATCACCACCTTAAATACACGTACGGTTCTAACAACGGTGATGAAAATGATCACTCCTTGAAAAATTTATAAATCTAACCAAAACTCTGAATATATGAACTGCAATTAAAATTTAATTCAAAAACTTATGGGACTCTTATTACTATTAGTTTCTGGAACAGTTCTCGTGTACATAGTGGAACAGTTCTCAGACTGAATTTTAGAAGTGAAGTGATATAGTTGAGTTGTGGTGGAGTTTTACTGAAATTCTGCAGTGAAATTCCTTTGATCAAGACCTGAATTATTCTACAATTGTCGCTTAAAGTCAAACTTTGAATGAAAAACCTAAACGCATTATAAACTGCCTTAAGTATCCAAACACAGGGAAGACAATGCAAACTTAAGTTCTGATGGATATTAGTTTTGCTGTGACCAGGCAGCATTCGATATTGTAGAACTGCTGCATGCATAGAGACACATGCCAAAATAGTGATCCTGCGCTCGCAGCAGGACTATATTTACGGTAAATACGGTCACAGCTGGCTCATTTTGCACAAAGCTCTTGCTTGTATTATGTTTCAGTTTAGTTTCGTCTCCAGTTTAAGATGTGGAAACTGTTGGTTTTCCTGTCTTTCCTTGCAATCAGTGGCAAATTCACTACAGCGTATTCATCCTGCACACAAACTTGCGGCATGATTTTTGCCAGTGAAGCCGGGAGTGTCCGAAAGACAGGCGATCGTCAAGGGATGTGCAGAATTACTCGAGAATTTGAAGACTGCTTGAGTAACTGCCACAACGGACGGGATATCTTAATACAGATGGAAGATACTCTTAGCCAAATGGAGGAAGCCTGCTTCCCGCTTTGGCTGCGCTAGCTCCATTAATATAGAAGTGCTTGTGACAACTTTATGTTCATGTTGTATATACCCTATTTAATGTAATTCCACCACATATACTGTGTAGCATTTAATTTTCATCCTCACTTTTTTCTCAATGCAAAAGTAATGAAGCAATGCAAAAACTTCACACGAGCTGGGGCCAACTTCATAAAACTTTGCAAGTTGCGGATTTGCAAGCTGCAAGGGTTGCATAAAGGGTCAAGTTGCACTACAAGTAGGCTGCAAGTTGAGGGTTCGCTTGAACACAAGTAGCAAGTAAGTGTTTCTTAAAACGAACACTCACGTGGTACCTGCAAGTGCGAATAAAGTCGTCTAGTAGATTTTAACCAGACGATTTTCAGAAAAATTGAATATCTTCGTTATCTTGGTTTGTGTTTAACCAAATTTAAGAAGTAACTGCTTTAACATGCTTTGCACACTTTGTGAAAATGTTAGCAAGTTTTATGTAGTTTGGAAAAGTTACGATTTTTCAAAGAATTACTGTCAATTTTGCTTCTACTCACACTTGCAATGCAAGTACTCGCACTTGAATTGCAAGTGGGTCAAGTTCCGCAACTTGCTTAGCTAATTTCCGCAACTTTGCGGAAACATTATATGAAACACTTGTAACCCGCACTTGCGTTTCATGCGCGAGTACTCGCAAATTCGCACTTGCAAATCCGTAAAAGTTTATGAAATTGGTCCCTGGTTTCTAGAAACTAGATCTTTTCGCAGCAGGCCGCGACAGCTCTCCGTTGACGTGTAGCATGTCTTAATCATACGAACGTGAGCTGGAGACAGTAGCAGGCGAAGTCTGAATGAAGTAGCAAACAGACCTGACCAAGCAAAACCTGACAGAATGAGGATACAATGAAATTTGTTTAAAATCTGCTGTGTTTAGCATTAATCGTACGTTGCTAGCAAACGAAATGACACCATTGTCGATTACAAATGAATCCTCCAAGAGTGAGGAGTGAGCTGCGTTTAGTTTTGTTAACCATTTGTTTACGTACGATTGAACTAGGCTAAATTTGATAGGATTGGAACGAGAAAGTAGCTATATCTCGCTCTCTATATTTGTTGCACTATTTGGGAGTCGACGCCTGGCATACTATAACCACTGCTTTTCGCCATCAACCATGGCTATCGCAGGATGTTGGCTGAGCGCACAGTGGATAGCTGTGGTGATTAGTTCTGTTGGACATCTATCAACTGCGTATTAGTGAAGCGGGGTCTCAACGTTGTTCATCGTTCAGTCCATTATGATTAACACAGTGCCCGATTTTGGTGGTCTACCCCGACTCCGCCGAGAGGTCTCCTCCTAAAAGTTTGCAAAATTTTAGAGTGGTCTATCCCAAAATTTTCAAATGTCCCAAAAATTGCGAATGTTTTACATTTATGGCAAATTAGTAAAACAAAGATTTTTATTTTATTTTTATTGTATTTATTTTTATTTTTACGAAATTTTTAGAAAACGTCCCAGAGCTGTCCACTCTTTTTCCCCTTCAGAGCATAAAGGTCTAACTTTTCCCTTCTCGCTGAGAGATCAAATAGTATTTGTCGTTCTGAGGGATCAGCACCCCCATTCCCCCAATGTTATCCTATGAACATCACCCTTTCCCAAAAAACCCAGAAAAAACAGAGAACACTAAACAATTCCATGGTGAAGGGTCGAAGTCGAAACAGCTGAATTCGCAGCATCCCACCGTCCACAAACCAAAGGACTGTCATCGTAGCTTGAGGGTATACTCCATGTAGTATCCTATCCTACCTACTCAAGTCACTTTCGCACATCTTGGACCCTCAAATAATCATCACACAACAGTAAGGTCGCGCCAGTCCACCTTACTAAGCTATTACTTTCTAAATTTTGAGAGTTATGAATTGTGCCACATATCAATTTGAAGATCTACTTCTTGAGCGTGATTTGGCGTCATTGGTTGCAAACTTACCGAACGTAGCCAAAAATTTGAATATATGAAAAATATTAAAAAAATTGTGATATTTCCAATAGAAATTTGTACCGTGACGCCGGCAGTAACACTTCAAGAAAACCCAGACACCGCATTACAGCATGATTTGTGTTAAAGATTAAGTTAGCCCAGGTGTGTGCAGGTTTTCTCTGAATTACATTCCAAAACCTAGTGCCAGCAATTATCGAACTTTTAAAAAAGGAACATGGAAAGAATAATCTTAGAGCAGCTTAATAGAAAGAGCAGCTTAATCGAGCAATAAAGAAACTGTTTAGAAATATGATTCATGCCTTTGATAACAAAAACTATTAACGTCTTAATTAGCTTTTATTGGCAGCTGTAGGACTGAAAACTATTTATTTGGAAGTACAAGTCTGACCTGAAAACAACGTCCCATGTGGCACGTGAAGATATAAAACACTTAGCTGGATGAGTTTGCTATCACAAAAACGGCTGATCAAGTAATTACTTTATGGTTACGATACGTGTGCTTGGAGAAATTTGGGGTGGGGGCTTCACTTCCGCTCATACCTGAGGCTTACTCCTCAGTTGGATCGCCGCAAAAATTGTCTCCTGCACATGTGTGGGGGTACTGGATAACATTCCTTTTCTGGGCGTTCTCTCAAGTCGTATCTGATGGATACTGGTATCAGATGACACTACAAACCTTTCGAGTAAAGCTACTTGTATCAGCGATATAGGGTTCTATTAACTGAGTCTGAGTGTCTAATTCTCAAAGTGAGCGTGTAATTTTGAAAGTACCGAAATGTAATAAGTTGTTAACTAATTAGCCTAGTTTCTGTTTAGCTTCAAAAACTTGTTTTTGACCTATTTTGTTCGGATTTCTGTAACTGTGTATTGATAAAGTTTACTGTCTGTCTTTGAAGATAATTAATTACCCTCTTTTTCAATTTTTTCTCAGTCGGCTCGGTTAATTGAGCTGGATGGTCTGATCTTACTTGCACACACTCTTTAGGAATACGTCAATGGTTATCAGATAAATGCATGCATCTCGGGACCTTTTCGCTAGAGAGTTAAACGAGCAAAATTATTAACCTTTAGCCTTGAAGAACAGCAAAATCCGTTTTATCCCATGCATCAAAGAGCTGGGTTAATTTTAACTCGTTTAACACGCTGCGCCGAAAGGCCCTCAGATGTCAAAGTTCTGCACTGGGTAGGTTGGAAGTTATATACCGTGAGCAAATGAGTGGGATCCTGTTGCTCTCCCTGTAGGGTGCAACACATGCTGAAGGTAGCCCCTCTGTACGGGAGCAATTTGGGGGAGCAGCATTGAGGGAATGTACTCACGATATCTTCCATTGTAGGGGGAGCAACAAAAGAGAGCATCATTGGGATGTGTACTAATGATAGCTCCCTCTCGAATTAAAGCAGTAGGATTGTGATTAAATTATAATCTGTTTAATCAATTTAAAGTTTTAATCCTGCTATTTTTAATAAGCTGAATCCGACAATTTTAGTCCTTAAAAAAATAGGGTCTTTGAGACTTCCTTAAAGATCTTAGAGGACCAGTGATATTTTTGAACTTTCTTGTAAAACTTCTTCAGCTTCGATTCTGACAATGATGTCTTCACGGATTAGAGGGGCTGGCTTGTACTTGTACTGAATGTACAAACGCCTATGCCGATAGCATGCTTAGAATCTCTGCAAGTTTTTAGCGAAGTTCATCATCATGTTTGAGTACTATCCAAAAGAGTCGTCATGCAGTTTTCGTAAATTTTAGAGACAGGGGAGCGAACAGCAGTATCAGGTGAAAGGCAAAAGGACATATTTGCTTTCCCAGAACAAAAGAAACAGCAATTATATACAAGCTTTTTGTGCAGTTTCGACACTATAATTTATTTGTATTGGTAATCTCACAAATTGACAAAGTGAGACTTGAACCCTGCACCACATGATAAAGTGTGAAAGCTTAAGTTTACACTAATCTTGTATTTGCTCTCACGATGTCGTCATGGAAAACAATTTTAAATCAAACTTGTGCCCAGCTAGTCTCTTTGTGTCGAAAAATATTTGTAACTATGCGAGTTTCTAAAGTTGAATAATTAATTAATTCTAAAGTTAGTTAATTTAGTTAGCAACGTCAAAAATTACATTTCAAATAAGAAGAGGTTTTGTTGAAACATTAACAGGTTGGACAATTCGTTTAGGGAAAATGTAGTTGAGTGAGACCAACCCGCCGCTGTTGGTACATCAGTAGTTGCCTGTTTGTTTGTCCCGTCCTAGGATTGTCACGATTTGTCACCATAGCCATTTGTTGGTGTATCTACGAGGGTTTGAATGAACATGCCTTTGGTCATTATTTGGTAATTTTGATTATACCTTAGCGGTATTTTTCTATCCCATGGTTTCTTCAGAGTTGGGATTAGTGCGCTAGCCGCAGTAAATTTTCGAACAGAGTGCTATGACTTCTGTTCCTTCCCCCTCAACTTTGCACAGTCCAGGAGTTAGCGGATCAAACTCCGTCAATGCAAAAATTTTGTGCTTCTCCTGCTCGAAAATATGACGACGTTGGGGAAGGAAAGTGTCTTTATACTAAATTAAATTAAATTAAGGTCATTAAATTAAATATTTTCAGGACCCAAATTATCAGTACCGACGTTAAAGTCGAGCACTGTATTCTTAGCGTGACCATACACAAAAACCAATTACATAAAGGGGACTGAAAACGATTTTTTCTTTGCTTTAGACCTATTCCGTCACCCCTTCAGTCTTGAAACAAAAGGTCGTTTATAAGGTTACGTAATTTTGACGAAGGTTTAAACATTATAATTATGTTATTCCAGACCCATGCAGGTACGACTATAAGGTTCTGTATCAAAACGTCTAAAGTCAAAACGTCTAATGTTCATAACGTCTACCGACGAAACGTCTAACGACGAAATGTCTACTGACAAAAAGTAATGTTTGTATCTTTTGACCAGCCTTGCGACAGTTACAAAGGGAGCTATCTTCAACACATGTTGCTCCCTCGTGTTGCTCCCGCTTCAAAGGCAGCAAGGGAGTATATACCGCTCCTCCTACAGACGAAGCTGCCTTCAGCATGTGTTGCACCCCCTACAAGGGGAACACTCTCCCCTCCCCGCTCCACCTAGACAGTGAGCTATCTTGAACAAATGTTGCCTTTACTGGGAGAGCAGCAAGCTCCCTCTCACTTGGTCACTATATACTACTGTAGGAGTCTGAAAAACTATGCAGTCTAGTCTTAGAATTGCAAATGTACGTTGCAACAATGTATTGCACACCTTGAGGTGGTGGTAACGTTTCTCGGATTTTTATTTGGATAATGTCGATGTCAAATGTTGTGGTTACATATTGCCACATTTGAAAAAATCTGGAAACTTAGTATTGGCTGGTTTTGACCCCACATCTATAATCTCGATTTCTCGGGGAGTGTTGAAGGTAGAAAAATTTGTGCAAGAGCAAAGTTATACAAAACGTTTCTCGGTTATAATGGTTATACAAACGTTACAAAACGGTTATAGAAAACGTTTCTCGGACTTTTATTTGGATAATGTCGATGTCGAATGTTGTGGTTACATATTGCCACATTTGAAAAAATCTGGAAACTTAGTATTGGCTGGTTTTGACCCCACATCTATAATCTCGATTTCTCGGGGAGTGTTGAAGGTAGAAAAATTTGTGCAAGAGCAAAGTTATACAATTTGAAGAGCTCTTTCGACTGAATATAGTTTTGGTTAATTTCAAGGAATGCTATGGGGTTTAATTGGCAGAAACATTTTAAAATTTTTGACAAAGACTCCCAGATTCTTTCTAGTGTGTTCAGGAACACCAAGATTACGACCACCTCAAATTTACTACAATAGACCGTCCCCGGCAAGACATTCTGCCCCATTAAGTTAACGAAGTCTTCATGGAACCACAAAAGCTTTCGGAATTGCCACCTTTACTTCTTTACTTTACTCTTTGTTTTCTGACTTTCTGATTAGTTTTGTTAATTTCTGATCTAGTGCAAAGGATTATAATTTCTGGCATCACCCGAGTGAAGTCATCTAGAAAATTAAAAAGACAATTTAATAGTTTAATACAATACTGAAATATCACCTGCGCCATACAGGCATTGACCTACTAATTATATTTGCGAGACAATTGCGTCAAGAATGCTTGGAATATCCTATGCGAGCAATGTAGGTAGGTATTGGGGTTCTAAAATTTTGTCTACGGGAAGGGAAGGCATCACTAGATTTCAGAACCCGCACTACCCCCGTGGGTATTTGTATACCATATATACCATAATGAATACCATAATATATACCATATATACCACTATATACCATAATGCAATATTTGGATTTTGAGTTGAATTAGATTTAGATTTCATGAAAGTGACTGGTTTCTGACATTGGTAAATAAAAACATTGGTTATATCTCAAAATAAGAAAAAACAGGTAGACGCGTCTAAGAGCTCAAAGCACAATGAAGTGAGTTCATTTAACCTATTAAAGGTTAGTTAATCGTTGAATATTTCATTGAAATAGTCACATTTTTGTTTGAAATTTCTTAGCAAACGATAGATGAAAGTAAGAAGTTAGCTACTATGTTAGCTTGTGACACGTATCGACCTTTGAATTTCAAAAGTTGTCAGATGTCGTTATGAACTGTTTATTAAATCTTTTATACATCAGTTTTGTTATTTGTTACGTTAGTTGCTTAGCCTAAGTCGGTAGGACAAATATTTATAATTGTTTAAGTTATTTAACTTGGTGAGGTTTCCCGTCATAGCCATGCCAGCCATGCTAGCCATATTTTTCCGTAATAGATATGTTTGGATCCTAATAGCCATGCAAGTTATCTATTATGCGGCCACAATTACTTGCCTAGTAGCTATTTGGCTATTACAGTTAGCTGTTTTACGGTTTTCACCGTCTTTTCGGACCGTATTCAACATTCTATCATACCCACTTCAAGCAAAGTATGTCGACTGAACGCTATAAAGTTATCAGAGTACACAAATTTTCTGACTTCGTGAAAATGTTAGATACAGTTTCTAGTTTGCCTAACGCATCCTTGTGTTTTCTAGTCTTGAGGTCTGGTGATATGGATGATGTGTCCAGTGATGGTTGATTGATAGTATGGTGGATAGTTGGGATGGGGGATAAAGCAAATTATAGTACTCAATAAATCGTCTAACTCTTATCAAAATTTGATTTGTACCAGTAAATCGTTAAAAATAATAAAGAATTCTGACGATGCACTTCAGTTGTATATTATGGGTATGCCAGAGGGGCTTTATGCTTAGTCGTGACTAACAAGAAATATGTCCGAAACTTCTATGACAAGATATAAATAGTCATCAATGCGCCGCAATCAAATTCAAAGTTTATTTAGTACTCGGTTTTAATCGTTCACAATAAGATAATGATAATCGGACAATAATATAGCAGAGAATGTTCTTAATTATTGGGATTACCTTTGACTTAGGATGGCGGTGAATTATAGTTTTCAATTTCTTCACTTTCAGTATTTGTATTATTTCTCTTCGTTTGTTGCATTCCTTTCTTTTTGTCATAAGGTTCAGATATTGATTCATGCTTCTGTATTTAGTTTAAATCTGATATTCACTAAAATTTGTCCTGTTTAAAAACTCATTTCAGCCCATGTTACCTGCGCCGGCAAACCAGGTCACGCAAGTCAATTAAGAAATCAGTAGTAAAAATAGCACTGTGGATTAAAGATGTCTCTCAATGTTCCACAAATTATGGGCCTGTTGGAAAAGGAAAATTGTACTGATCATGAAACTGTGAAATCGTTAAACAGTACCTACGGGGTAGTCGCTGACATCTTCGTTGCGCTAGAAGCATTTCGTATTGGCATTTGGGGCGCATTTGGACTCTGCGGACTTTTCGGCAGTGTTTTACCATTATTCTTTGCGATTCTCAGTTTCAAAGTATAAGTTTCCTATACCATAAAATGATAGCTGTAGCTGGAGTATTCTCAAGCATTGGTCTTATCGCTCGCTCTATTGCCGTGGGTAATGGCATGTATAATACATACACAACGACAGTAATCTACACATCGATAAATGCTGTGATCTGCTACAGCGGCACGATAACTATAGTTGTCAGTTTTGAACGGTGCGTTGCTGTTAGCAAGCCTCTGCTGTTTCCCAAAGTCAACACTAAATTATTTGCAGTGACATCAGCGATCTTTGCTGGTTTATTATCAATAATACCATTACATCCAACCTTGGAGGTGACATCTTGGTATATTCACAAACAAGAACTTCGATATGCTGTGTCCGCAATAAATATCGTGGAATCCATAGTTTTGGCGGTGTTACAGGTGGCTGTTATTTATGGCTTAGCAACCTATAAACATTCAGCAACGGTTGACATCGATGAAAGGAATAAATTGGTGAGGGAGCTATGTTACTTGCAGGTGTGCTTGGCCGCTCCTGTTCTTCTTCGTTCTTGTGGAAAGTTCGTGCTTGTGGTCGTTGATAATATGTTGCTTACCCGCATCAAGGACATTGTTTGCCCTGTGGATGCCAATCAGTATGTCAGGGCTAGAGCTATAAGACTAGTTGTATGGTGCTGCCAAGAGCTGTTCGTCTGTATTGATATCAGCTCTAATTTCTATTTGTACACTATCTTTAATGGACGGTTTAGGAAGGCTTTCAAGTTAATCTGCATAACACCAACTAGAAAATTCTTGTCTAACTTATCTACATCCAATGCTACCAGGATTTTGCCAGCAAAATGAGCAGTACCTTTATGAAGAAATCGACTGTTTAAACTACTTTACTTTTAGTTTATGGCAAACGTTGAGTATTTGTTGCGAAACATGGTGGGTGATCAATCAGTCCAGTATGAAAGCTAAAGCAGCTAGATGTAAAGTTTGTGCAGCCAAGAACTGAGCATATATGTTTTCGTTAAAGCAAAACTTTTATTTAAGTACCATATTTAATGTTGGATGTAACGACCCACAAGCATACAACCAGACCTTTTGCCGAGCCTTACTAGAAAATCATCAATTTGGAAAATCTTTTGTTGTAAACTCTTGACCTGCCTTAGCGGCGACTTTCAAGATTAATTGATCGTCTTGTTTTCATTGAGGTTTCGAGGTTAGACAAATTTGCAATTAAAGAAAATCTAAATCAATACAGAAAGTATTACAATATTTAATATTCATCAAAGATCCAGAACATTAGATATATTTTCAGAATCCGCGTGATGAGAGTAAATTTTTACAGAATTAAAAATATTGAAAAATTCAAAAAGTTTTAAATACGGGGTTGTGTTTTTCTCTGGAGCATTCATGCTGAAAATTTCTTTTTTCGAGCAAAATTTTTCTAAAATTTAAAACCATGCGGAATGACGCAAGAACGAACAATAAGATTTGAACTTTATTAGCATCAATTTTCAAAATCCTTTGATCTTTGCTGCTTTTCTGGCAAGCTGCTGCTCGCTGGGTACTTGATAACAAATTGCTTCGTTTTATTTTCGGGACCGCTTGGGCATCTGCTTTAACCTAGTAAGTCATTTTTCAAGACTTGAAATTTCAGGCAAAGATCACAGGATTTTAAAAATCGAAAAATGCTAATAATTAATTCAAACCATAGCCAATTTGCTTCGTTCTTGCGTCATTATTAATTTAAGAATGGAATGTGAACAAAAAATTCAATCCATTAAGTCATTGAACATTAAATACAAACAGACTAGCAAATAATTTGTTTGAAAAACAATGAAGCCATAGGTTAACGTGGGGGGTCTGGAGGGTCGAAGTCGCCCCAACCCGGACAAGGTACAATCCCTACGGCCGTCGGGAACAAGGGACAACGAAATACAGGAATGGGGTAGGCAAAAATGGCCGAAACAAATTAGTTTTTGTACTGAAATTTCAAAAACTTGGTTCAACGTTTTGCTTTTTCGTTAAAATCGATTTTTAAATTTTTTCTAAAAATTGAAGATTTTCTTGCAAACTTTAATAACATTAATGCTAATTTTTCTAAGTATTCGACTAATTTATTTTTAGGTCCATGCAAATTCGCCATGAAAATTTCAGTTCAAGGTACAAGACACCACAAAAATTCTCTTTTAACAGGCCCCTCCAGGACCCGACCCTATGTTGATGTAGATGTTGATGTCGCAGTCGATATTCGAGCCATTCTGAGACATGTGCCTTGCTAGCCTAATGCTTGACTCAAACGTTCTGGTTATTATTGCAATAATGCTACTAAATAGATATTACGTTCTCTGTCAGCATTAAGTATATCTATTGCAATGACTACAATAAGTCGTACACACGCTGTCAATGCTGGAAAAGAGAGGCTTGCACCATTTTGATAACAAGAATCGACGAATTGAACGTTCAGAGCGGCATTATCAATTTGTAACAGGCAAACATCTATAACAATTTTAAACCAAATAAGAAAGTATAACTAATTGGCAAATTAATCATTACTAATTTCGATTCTCCAATAGGAGACCCACCATGCATAAAATGGTGCTGTTTTATCAACGGTTCTTCAGTCTAAGGCCATTTCATTACGATTTTATTATATTTCAGTTTCGTTTCGTCTCTAGTCTAAGATGTGCAAACTGTTACTTCTCCTGTCCTGCCTTGCAGCCATATCATATGACCAAGTGATCGCATTCTCTTCCTGCACAAAAGCCTGCCACACGAGTTTTGAAAATGAAAGCGACGAAGTCCAGCAAAACCACGACAGTGAAGGAATGTGCAGAGTTACTCAAGAATTTCAGAACTGCTTAAGGAACTGCTACGACGGGGACATCTTCCTGCTGCAGCTTCAAGACGTTCTTAGTCCATTGAAGAAGGCCTGCAAACACTATGGTTACTTTAGTTAGATTGGTTTAAAATTAATGGTGACAGATTCATTTAAATTCTATTAATTCATTTTCAAATTTAATGCGTTAACGCAAAATGTCTTATGATCTGAATTTTAAAGCTACTACTGTATGAATATATATTAATAAACAAAAAGCTAGGTATGTAGCGCCTCATAAGACAGAAGGCTGAGGCTTTCTACATATTCCTTAACACGTTGGCAGCATCTCTGGTTTACCATGGATAATTTAAGTTTTGGATTGTTTTACACTTTCCTTGGCTGTTTTCCTGCAACTTGACTGCATTTTTCAGTGTCGCCCACCAGTGGGTGACACCTGTAAATGATACAAAAGAATTGTGGTGGCTTATAAAGCTGGTGCTAAGATGCTAAAATAGAAAGATCGTAGAGATTGGAGATCTTGGCCGGCCGGTGTCAAACCGGCTAGCCTGTAGCCGGCCGCCGGTGCAGAGTGGAGCCAGTCTGGCCCACCAGCCGGCCGCCGGCCATCACCCAGTCAGCCGGTCTTCTCAACCAGGACAAAACGTGATATTATCTGTTAGACGTTACCAGGAGTTGTTCCACCGGGCCGGCCAGCCTGTTTACGAGCCTGGCCGGCCGGGTCAAAATAACCGGCCGGGCAACAACACTAGTAGAGATGTGTTGATGATAACGACTTGTACAGATCATGACGACTCTTTGGTGGAGTACGTAGTTATCAGAGATGGAACCCCAAAGGCGAAAAAAGGTGAGGGTGAAGGTGAAACTGGAAAAGGTACCCTGGTGTTAAATATCAGCAACCCAGAAAGGTTGAAATCAGCGTAATAATCTATTCTCAACGTCCGGGGATGTGGCGCAGTGGTAGAGCGTTCTACTTCTTAATCCAAAGCTCGGCGGTTCGATCCCCGCCCTGGACACTTTTCTTCACATCTTTCAGATCCTGATTTCAACCTTTCACATTTGGCGACCGTGCCGTGTCCTTACCGCTCTGAGGAGATGAAGTCGTTTAAAGATGCCTGGGAATGGTGGAATTACAAGTTGATACAGATGAAACGGAACATCATGAAATAAATAA
>JASAND010026233.1:0-23741 GCA_030248195.1 Trissonchulus latispiculum | reverse complement strand
AATCACCCCAAAATATTGGCGCTGGAGTAGATTTGATGCATCCAGGTGAAAGAGCGCAGCAAATTTAGTGTATTTAGCCAAAAAAACAAAAATGAATTAGTAACGATTTTTATCAATTTGAAAAGTTCAAAATTGTGCAGTATCAACCAATCCGGTTTCATAAGCAAAGGCATTTTAGAAAAATATTCAAAAATGATAATTTTTGACTAATTTAAAACGTTTTAAGGCTTAATCGATGCTTTTTAAGCGTTCTATATGCATTAAACCACCATATTGCAGGGTATTTTTAGGGATTTTTTCGGGCCCCCCGGGCCCGGGGGGGAATTTTTGCAAAAAATGAGCTAAAAATTGGTCTTTTGGCGTATTTTACACGTAGAAAGGCAAAAAGTTCTCACAAATGCCAGGATTTAAGCTAAAAATAGCCATTTTTACGAAAAAATCTCCTATTTTGGCAAAAATTTGGGCCCCAAAAAATACCGGGAGGGGCGATTTCGGCGGGGGAGGCATTTTCGGGGGGAGGTCAATTTCGGGGGGGGGGGGCCGCCCACCCCCGGTAACAAATACCCTGTATTGCTTCAGAGAAATTTTTTTGCTGGGTTCTGACTTTTTTTTAACCAATCAGCGGCGATATTTTGGGGGTAAAAAATGGTCAGCAGCTGGAGCCCCAATGCAGCAGGGAATATGGTGTCTTTTGTGTTAATACTGGGGTCAATACAAACCCACACGCCAAGTATTGGAGCCAGGAGTCTCTCCATGCTAGCAAGAGAAGCTTGAAAATTCGGATATGACCCTTAGCTTTTGGCGGTGCTTTTGGGAGATCAACTTTAAAAACATACTGAAAACTTTCTATTTAACCCAGGGGCCTCATACTTACAAGGTGTGGTAACCTAACCTAGGGTGTGGCGCCATTATCACACATTAGTTGTTGTTGTTGTATTGTTGTTGTTTCTTCGGTGGCCGTTGTGGTTTCCCATAAACGGTGGACTGATCATTGGATCAGGCCACTTTCCCGCAGATAGCTCAGCACCGACCCAGGGGCCAACCGTAGGACCGAAAGATCTGGGGACAGCCCAAGGTGCCGGACCCGTTGGGATAAATGTCTTGGGCAGCGAAGCAGTAGGTGCTCAAGGTCCTCCTCTTCTTCCCCACAGTTGGGGCAAATGGGGGTGGCCTGGGTGGTAGGGTTGATCAAGTGTCTATATTTGGCCAAGAGGAAGGACTTGCCAGTCCTGAGTTGGGATAGGACAACCCGGTCTTTCCGGTGGAAACCCAGTTCGAGGTCCTGAGGAACTGGACCCCTTGTGCCAAAGATATTACGCGTTCTGTTGTGTTCAATAGTTGAGACCCAGGTATATTTGGTACGGCGGTAAATTAAGGATTTGGCGGAGTTCAAGTCTATAGGAGTATTGATTTGGGGGCAGTCGCACCCAGCCTTGGCTAGGCAGTCGGCTTCTTCGTTGCCACGTAGTCCAACGTGTCCAGGGATCCACTGAATGTATATTTCAGCAAAGGATTTCAGTTGGGCCAATTTCCTTCTGATGTTGTTGAGCATAGGACTGAAATTGGCCCTAATTCCGGAATGGAGCAAGCGCACAACTGCCTGGGAATCCGTGCACACTGCAATAGTTTGACTCCTCCAGGTGGCTAAACCCTCGCCCATCAGCCAGTCCAGCGCACCGCTTACGGCACAAAGTTCAGCTTTGAAGCTAGAGCAGAATGCACCAGCAGGGAGACTTAGCTTGACTGGAGGTCGTCCATTTGTGAATTCGATGTAGTTTCCGGATCCCCCATTCATGGTTCCATCCACGGCAGCCCCATCTCTCCAAATAGTTACATTAGGCTTGCTGCGTCTGTCTAGCGTGGCCACCGCAGCCGCCTTCCTGACCGCAGCAGAATCTGACTTCGTAACCGTAGCTTCCAACTCTGGGTAGATGTTGGCTGGAAATTTCCTCAGCTGTGGAGGAAGGCTATCGATGCTGCAGATAGGTTCTCTCGGGATATTGGCTAGCCCAATGGCTTCTACGTAGTTCAGACTTTGATCCCTCCATGATGGTTGACTTGGTAGCTGCCTTGAGGTTGCCGGGGGAAGGCATAAGGTTGATCTTGGGTTGTCTGGAGGCAGTCGCGCTGATTTTTCATATGCAATGGCTGCTAGCTGCTGTGCTCTAAGATTGAAAGGCATAAGGCCGGCTTCCAAACGAAGTGCCTCCACTGGACCGTCCCGGTGACAGCCGGTGATAATTCGGGCGGCCTGGTTCTGGATTTTCTCAACAGTGTTCTTATGACTATTTGAGGCACAGGGCATCCATGCGGCTGCGCAGTAGTCCAGTATTCAGCGAATATAGCTCATATATATCAATCTAAGGTCTTCTTTTGCGCAGCCCCACTTTGTGGTGGAGAGTCGGGAGATGGCCTGGATCCGCGGCCACGCCTTAGTCCGCAGTTGTTGTGAGTGGGGTCCAAAGTTCAGCAATTATCAAATTTCACTCCCAAAAATAAGGGGTAGGGTTAAAGGGCAGATCCTGACCGTCTACAGTTAGCCGGAGACGTTTGGCTGCTTCCTTGTTGTGAGTGCTGAATACGGTATATTCTGATTTTCCCACGTTGATACTGAGCTTCCAAGTTTTGGACCAGAGAGCTATGGCATCCAAAGCAGTTTGAACTTTAGCCTCTGCAACTGCTAGGTCACTGTGCTGGGACCACACTGCAAGGTCGTCTGCAAACAGGCTGATCTCCACGCCAGGTGGAATTTCTCGGACTATATCATTAATGAAGATCACAAATAGTAAAGGGGACAATCCACTACCTTGAGGGACCCCTTCACACAGCGTTCTCCATTTGCACATTAGTTCCGTTCACACATTAGTTGCACTCACCCACCGGACCTACCCGGTTTCCAGGGCGGCAACGTTTTTTTACCCTTATTGGGGGGTGTTTTTCCCGGATCTGACTATATGTCGGATCATCACGACACGTATATATCACATCACCATCTGGGGCGCTGTTTATACTGTGGGGGGTGTGGTGGGGGCGCCTCCCCCAACTTTGAACGAACCCCCACCTTTTGGGGAAAATATACGCAAACTTTATTACAAAAAGTGTAGATTTATGTCAAAACCCCCTCCTTTTCAGTAAAATTTTGCCCAAACCCCCTCCTTCTCAAAATCCTGGATACGCCCCTTTGTGACAGAGATATTCAGGTTTAAATTTACAAAATTTGAAATTTTCGGTGATGAGCCTTACCAGAGCATGTGAAAATTGTGGCGAAATTTCGGTTGAGCGACACGGCAAATTAATGCTGTTGGTTGGTTTATATTTCAGTGCTAGAACGACTCCGGGATAGCCGGCAGTGAACTGAACCCTTTTCGGCGAATAGTGGTTTGAAACTTTAAATTGCCCTAACTTGCAAGCACATTATCGACAATCAAGGGGTGGGAAGCAAAGATGATTTTCGAAATAAGGTTATTATTACTTGCTACAAATAGTATATAGCTAGCCAGGCGGTTTACATACGTACCAGCATGTAGGGCTTGGCCGGTATATACTTTCTATACCACCAAGTAAAATCAGCATACGGTTGTACTTCAAATGGGCTAGCCTCGATGGGGGTTTGGAAGAAATATGTATAACAAATTTCATTCCTTTATCACCATGACAGCACCGAAATGGCATTTAAAGGCATAAAGTGCAATATCTGCTTCTAAACACTGATTACCTGCAACCCGGGACCAACATTGCTAGGAATTTATGTAAGATTTTTGGCCTTCAAGATCTTAGTTTCTCCTGTAATTTATAATTTAATCGTCTTCTGTATTAGCTTGCAATGATAAAATATTAAAGCTGCATGTATTTTATAAATCAGGAATAAATCTATATTTATAATTTTTTAAATTCAGAATAATAAAGAGTCAAAACAGACACCAGTCCACGGATCCACGGGGGATGCATAGATATCAATGAGAATAGGAAAATATCAAAACGTGGACACCCAGAGTGTCCACGGGTGTCCACGTTTTGATATTTTCCTATTCTCATTAATTTTTTAAATTCGTTTCAGGAAATTGAGTGTTTTACTTATGACGCACTTGCTTATTTTTAGGCCAAAATTTATGGGGGGGGCGATATTGGAGGGGGCTCAAAGTTGCCCCCCTCCATCGATGTTTTTGACATATTTTTGACAAAAATTTTGCAAATTTTAACTGCCAAAAATCGCTAAAAATGACTAATTTTAGGTGTTTTTTAAGCTAAAATAATGAAAATTTCGTTAAAAATCCGGCAAATTCCAGGAAAATGTTTGAAATTTTAGGGTAAAAATGGTAAAATTTGGCAATTTTCTGGGTTATGAGGGAGAACCTGGAATGGGGGAAGGTCGCCGAGTGGGCCCCCCCCCAAGTGAAAATGACAAAAAAGCAAGACGCAAAGTGGCAAAAAATCGCACAAAAGGGTTCAGTTGTCGTTTTTCCATAACTATACCATAGGGGTCGCGGCAGCGACCCCTATAATATGTGTGAAAAGTGGCTGGAGACAGTGTAAAATAAGCTGCGCAGATCCTGCGCAGATTTCATGCGCAAATTGTAGAGCACATCGAGTTTAGTATGTCTGGGAAGTTTCAGCCCCGTAGTTGCGCCCCGGACCGGTTATGGTGGCGATGTTTTTTTTCCGGTTTCTCCTATTTGATGGTTGTATTGTACATAATGTTCGCCGCTTTCACGTGAACTGTTAAAATTTCATTAAAAAGCTGTGGTAAATTCATGAAGAATCACAACTTTCTTTGCACCGCAGTGGCGCCGCAAAGTCGGCTCAGAGCGAAAAGTTACTATTTTTGTGGTCGTCGCTCAGGTCGAATGTTACGAGCTGGAGCTGATTTCTTTTTATTGTATTCAGAAATTACATATATTGAACTAACTAACGGTCCAGGTTGCGTGTCTCTATCTCTTCCCTAGCGACCACAGTGGCCCGTCAAAAATGGCGAAAATTACAAAAATGAAAAATCGAAATTTCTCGCTATCTATTCAATTTTGAAAGCTCAAATCTTCCATACAAGGGTTTTCTGGCACGGAGAATCGATTCCCGCAGTCAGTTTTACCGTCAGACCCACCCATCTTGCTGGGCTAATTCCACTTTGCCGTCTCCTGGAGGTCCATAGTAGGCTCTACCTGGCCTCTCAAAACTTTGTCTATAGGGGTTTTCTGGTGTGCCCAGCTCATTCCCGGCATTCGTTTTGCCGTCAGACGTGCCTATATTGCTGGGCTGGTTCTACTTTGCCGTCGGGAGGGTCAAGTCGGAATTCGGAAACCGCTTCCTGGAGGTCCATAGTAGGCTCTACCTGGCTTCTCAAAACTTTGTCTATATGGGTTGTCTGGTGCGCCCAGCTCATTCCCGGTATTCATTTGCCGTCCAACGTACCTATTTTGCTGGGCTGGTTCCAGTTTGCTGTTTGAAGAGTCAGTCGGGTGGGGGAGGTCAAGTGGTCGAAAATAAAGTTTTTCAAAATTGGTAAAATTTGGTATCAAATGAAAGCCCTAAGTTAGCTGAGCAACTTTTGTCATAGAACTGCAGACCCAAAATGGCTGTAGAGTGCTGTGGTGGGGTGGGGTGGGGACTTAGGCGATTTTGGGTCACAAATAAAATTTTTCAAAAGTGGTCAAATTTGGTATCAAATGAAAGCCCTGAGTGAGCTGAACAACGTTTGACATGGAACCATCCATCAAAAGTTGCTGTGTCGGATTCATGCCTTTCTCAACCGGCATTTAAAGAATAGACATAGGCCCAACACACATTTTATCCCCTTTTGTGCGGAGCATTTCTGTTACTTGTATATATAACAGGTGTTTTTGTAAATCCGCACTTGTATAAAATGTTCAAATTTCATGTCACAAAACGTTTTAGAGATGGTACAAGATTATGGTGTCCGGAACGCCGCCGGACCCGCCCAAGCGTCCGGATCCCCCGGAAGCGGAAGAGCGGACACTGAAAGCCATCCGGACCTTTGACAGACTTCCCAAAGATGTCCAAGTACGTATCTAGGACAACACTGCTTACTGTGTAACCTACATTAATGCAAGTATTGTCTATATAGAGGTCGGGGGAAAAAACCAAGGTAGTCACTTTTTGGACTCTGCAGAACTACCCAGTGGAGCAATCCGGCTATAAATTATTTTCTTATCAAGCCCTGTCTAGACTGTCATTTTGGTTTATAAATCGCCTCTCTTGGTCCTGTCGTTAATTAGTAATTAACGGTTAATTAGCCGGGGTAAAAACCAATGGCGGGAAAAAACCAACCGATGGGAAAAAACCAACCCCAGTATTCGGTCAGGGTAACTCATATTAGCGATTTTATGCATGCAACAGGTTAAATCGGCGTCGTTGACTTCATATCAGCACTTATTTTTGCGATATTCCGTATAATAAGTGAGAAAATCAAACATCAATATTTGCAGCATCAACTGGCTAGGTTTCGTCAAATTTGCCAGTTTCTATGTTAAAATGTAAAAATTTGTAAATCTTTCGAAATTCGATGAAATAAATTAAAATAAACGTTGTTTCAGTGTTTTTCGCGTATTTCTTTGTCCCAGAGTACTTTTTGGCCGCTTTAGCCAAGCCAAACAGCCGATCCGCCGAAATGAAGTTTTTACCGGCTAGCACAAAATTGCCAAGTCCAAATGCAATTTTAAGCTGTTCACATGAATGAACGCATTAAACTTGCTATGTGGATGACTTTTGAGCAACTAAGAACCATTTTTGGGAGTTTGGCAGCAAAAGCAAAAATTGGGTTTTTTTCCCACCCCTTGGTTTTTTCCCCGTTTTGTAAAAATTCTGCTAGCAGCTTGCCAAGCGTCGCAGGAAGGCGAGACTGACATTTTTGGAAAGAGCACATGTTGTTCTCATAGAAACTATTAAAAGTTATTATCTAACTGCTATGGATAATTTTTTACAATCCTTCAAAAATGGGCAAATTTTGAATTTTTAGGGGGGTCAAAAATGCCAAAATTTTCAAAATGTCACAAAATGCTCAAAAGTGGTCCGATTTGGCTCAAATTTGGTGTGGTAGGTGGGATGGGCCCTACCAACTTGCATGCAAAACTTGAGCCCGCTAGCTCATCCCCATCGCCCAAACGGGGGGTTGGTTTTTTCCCCACCACTTGCGGGTTGGTTTTTTTCCCCGACCTCTATACTGCTTGATGACTGTATATAAATATAGACATTTTAGATCCTGAAATACATGAGCCAATTTTAATGTAGTACAAAACATTTATTGCTTTGTGCCTGTTTTGAACGTGCTGAAGTTCAGGTTTGACATGGGAGGGATGTGCTAGCTTATTTACGTATTACATTAGCGTACCTTTCTGCCAACTTGTGCGCGTCACCACTAGACTGGGCTTATTCTAGGGATTTTTTCTTGAGGGGTGCCCAAAAGTCTGTGGGGCAAGGAATTTTGGGTGGAATTTTCGAACAATACGTATTCGAAATAAAAAATAAGCGCCACTAATCTAAAAATAGCGCCACTTTTCTGGCATATACTGTAAAAATTAATTTTTAATGCAAAAATAGACAGAGTTAGTGTTATAAATGCAGAAAAGGAGTAACAATCTCCGGCGGCGCCGGAAAAGTTTTGAAAATTTGGCCTTCTCAGCGAATTTTTCAGGGCAAAATTTGGTACCAAACACCCTCTGATTTGATTTGGGGGGGGAGGTCGTTTATAGGGGTGGGCCACCCGCCGCCCACTAGAATAAGGCCAGCTAGATGTAGTTAGTTACGTAATTGTAGCAGTTTCTGGAGGACTGCGATGGTCGTGATTACTCTTACCGAAACTGGATTGGTTTGTGTCGAATTTGCAAACGACAGTTGTTGTGATACTGCTAATGTGGGAAGCATTTTAAAAAGATCTTAAATTGGCCTAGCGTAGAGTTGGCTAAGTAGATTGCTGCCAGAAAGCATCTGTTATAGGTGGGGGGATTACAAGTGAAGTGTAAGAGCTGTATATACCAAATATATAGTTGGTCAAAATTGGTCTAAAAATGGTTTCGAATATATATATATACGTACGTAGGTGTCCGCTTTAAAAGTCTACGAAATGTGACGGTCGTTTATAATGTTGCTTGATCACTGGACCGCAAGAGCACGTACTATTAGACATTTCTCTATGCGAAAATAAGAGTGTTTTTGAATGGAGACCTTTTGTTGTGCGTCGTCAGGGTATTTTTAGGGATTTTTACCGGGGGGAGGCTTCCCGGGGCGGGGGGGCCTCCGGGCCCGGGGGGGGGGGAATTTTTTTTGGGGGGGAGATTCTTTGCAAAAATTGGTAATGGCAATGGTATTTTTGGCGTATTTTGCATGGTGAAACACAAAACGTTCTCAAAAATGCCAGGATTTAAGGTAAAAATAGCCATTTTTACGAAAAAATCTCCGGCGATGCTGGAAAATTTTTGAAAATTTGACCATTTTTGGAAAAAATGTAGACCTCATTAAGGGGGCAGACCAATATCCCGGGGGGGGCGATTTCGGGGGGAAGGCATTTTCGGGGGCAGGTCAAGTTCGGGGGCCCTCCCTCCCTCCCCCTCTGAAAAATAACCCTGCGTGGTTACGTAGTTGTGTGTGTCTGTTGTCGTTTGCAGATTCGACGCAGCCTCCATACCAGTGCCCTCACGGCCATGCCAGAAAAGCAGCTCCTAACCATTGATCTTATTGGGAAACGAATTTTGTTGGTCCTTCAACTTTATGATAAAATTGATGCTGAAAAGGTCCTCCTGTTTCTTGTGGTTATGTCTCGTGTAGAAGTTTCATAAAGCTCAGACTCTGTCGTTCAGTAACCTTGCAAACTTAAACTGGGCCAAAAGAGTGAATTTTGTGGAGAGTTTATTAGTATTCTCGTTAAGTCAGACAGTGATGAGCTTTTTCTAGGCGAAAAAGTGGGGTGGGAAAGGGGGAGTCTCCCCAGTAGGAGGGGATAAAATGCTCTACAAATGACGTAAAAATAGCCTGTTGTCTGCGTATATATGCTGTATCTAAGCTAGAATGTGCTCAAAAATCAAGTTTTGGTAACAAAATAAACGATTCTAGACCAAAGAATTCCGGCTGAGCCGGAAAAGTCTTGCAAATTTTTACCAAAAATCCTTAAAATTTGGCATTTTCTGGGCACCTCAAGCTCAAGGTGAGTGGGGAAACCGTCGTGTAGAAAAAGCCCTGCCATGCGATTTTCTAAAAGCCCAGAAGTCAGAGATTTCAAAACTTTTAAAGAAACTGACACGGCGGCATTTTTGAAGTTCGTTTAGATTAGCTTATCTTACGCATGCGTAAAGATCCTGTTTGAGCGATGGTTCAATTATGTATATATAACTTTTACTCAGAGTGATGAGAGTTTTTCCAATGAGCCCAGGTTTGTATCGGTCGGAGCAGCTTTTGTTTTTCGGGCTTTGGACCCGCTGGAACTACGTGCCATTCCAGTCCACTTAATTTATACACATTCGCGTTCTCCTGTTCGAGACCTTTAATTTGATACGGTTGTTCATTCCATTCCATAAACTCGACTAATTTCATTTATTATATGTTTCTTTTCCTACAGTTTTTCAAATTTTGGAAATCTTTGATTTCTGGGCTTTTAGAAAAGTCGCGGTAGCGACCCCTATAATATGAGTGAAAATGGTCGAATGACCGTGTAAAACAAGGCTGCGCAGATTCCTGCGCAGATCCTGCGCAGATTATGTGCGCAAAAAAATTGTACGTGTCGAGTTTAGTATGTGTGCGAAGTTTCATCCCCGTACCACTTTCCGTTAAAAAGTTACGCCAAAAATCGCTTACGAGAGTGATGTTTTTTTTCCGGTTCTCCGCTTTGACGTCTGGTAAGGGGGTTTTGTAGCTTTAATAACAACAGATAGAAAAATTTTTGCCTATGAAAACCATATATATTCTTGGAGTACGCAACAAAAATAAGCCGATAGGCTAGTTTTTATGCCTCCCAGAGCCGGAAAAATTTTTGACGGGGGGCCAAAGTCGGTCAAAACGCTAAAATGGCCAAAAAGTATGCTTCAATGTCACCTTAATAAGTCAGACTGGGCTATATATGGGGCAATACTGCCTATATGGCTAAATAGGACACATATCAGGGTCGTTCAATTGCTATATGATTTTCCTGCCGGTGGCGTAATTTTTGGGTACTGGCCTGCCAAAGTTGGTGAATTTTGGGTCCAAATTTGAACTTAGTTTTTTCGCTTATTTTGCGACCTGGAAGGCTCAAATCTTGTGTACAAAGGTTTTTGCGGACGGAGAATCGATTCCCGATATCAGTTTTTCTGCCCGACTGACCCAAGTTGCTGGGCTGGTTCCACTTTGCCGTCTGGAGGGTCATGTCGGCAACCGTTTCCTGGAGGTCCATACTAGGCTCTACTTGGCCTCTCAAAACTTTCTCTATAGGGGTTTTCTGGTGCGCCCAGCTCATTTCCGGTGTCCGTTTTGCCGTCCGACTTATCCATCTTGCTGGGCTGGTTCCACTTTGCCGTCTGGAGGGTCATGTCGGCAACCGTTTCCTGGAAGTCCATACTAGGCTCTACTTGGCCTCTCAAAACTTTCTGTATAGGGGTTTTCTGGTGCGCCCAGCTCATTTCCGGTGTCGGTTTTGCTGTACAACGCACCCATTTTGCTGGGCTGGCTCCACTTGACCGTCTGAGGTGTCAGGTCGGTAAGGGGTCAGGTGGTCCAAAATAAAATTTTTCAAAAGTGGTCAAATTTGGTTCCAAATGAAAGCCCTAAGCGAGCTGAGCGACTTTTGTCATAGAACTGCATGCTCAAAGTGGCTGTAGAGTGCTGTGGTGGGGTGGGGTGGGGACTTATATAGGCGATTTTAGGTCAAAAATGAAATTTTTCAAAAGTGGTCAAATTTGGTTCCAAATGAAAGCCCTAAGCGAGCTGAGCAACTTTTGTCATAGAACTGCATGCTCAAAGTGGCTGTAGAGTGCTGTGGTGGGGTGGGGTGGGGACTTAGGCGATTTTAGGTCAAAAATGAAATTTTTCAAAAGTGGTCAAATTTGGTTCCAAATGAAAGCCCTAAGCGAGCTGAGCGACTTTTGTCATAGAACTGCATGCTCAAAGTGGCTGTAGAGTGCTGTGGTGGGGTGGGGTGGGGACTTAGGCGATTTTCGGTCAAAAATGAAATTTTTCAAAAGTGGTCAAATTTGGTTGGTTGGTTGGTTCTTTTTTTGCGCATACATATGTAAAAGAATGGAAAACAAGAACCAAAAATGCTCCTTCGTCGCATGTAAAATACATATGAGTACTCTCAGGCAGGTTGTACAAAAACGGAAACTAGCCTGTAAAATGCATATGAGTGGCGTTGAGGTTGTAAATTAAGGAAAACAAGTTGCAACGGCTTAACATATGAGCCTGTCCTACAACGAGGCTCATATTGGCGTCACAGTGCAGCCTTCTTAAAGATCATCAGGTCATCATATTAAGGAAAAAACGAATGAATAGACATAACATGTTAACATTGTGGCTTGAAAGAAATGGACAGAACGAAGTGAACTGCGACACCTCAAGTTGAACTGTACCTGCAAGCTGATGTTTCCCGAAACACCATGGCACCTACTATTTCCGGAAGCACTATAGTACAGTACACACCTACTGTATTCTCGGAACACTATGACACACACTACTCTCACATACGTAATGCTTTCCCCACATGGCTCTGAGTCAGAGCGCAAAGTGGCATGCCGTATAATGCGTATGCACAGTATAATGTCTTAGCGGCAAGATGTGTGAAGGACAATTTTGTAATGAAAAGCTTTATATACGTGCTATTTATATGAAGGTCAAATATCGACAAATTATATTCTGACATACGCCAATATGAGCCTCGTTGTAGGACAGGCTCATCTGGGCTTATTCTAGGGATTTTTTCTTGGGGGGGGGGGGGCTTCGTGGGGGGGGGCCCCCCCCCCCAAGGTCCGAGGGGCAAGGAATTTTTGGTGGGGGGGGGGCGAAAATTTTTCGAATAATATGCTAAAAATAGCGCTATTTTTCTGGCATATACTATAAAAGTTGATTTTCATAGCAAAAATAAGCAGATTTAGTGTTGAAAAGGGCAAAAATTGAGTAAAAATCTCCGGCGAAGCCGGAAAATTTTTGAAAATTTGGCCTTCTGAGCGATTTTTTCAGGGCAAAAGTTGGTACCAAAAGGGGCACCCACTTTTTTTGGGGGGGGGGGGGGATGGTTTGGGGGGGGGGGGACGTTTTTTGGGGGGGGGAGGGTGTTTATTGGGGGGGGGGCCCCCACCCCCCCCCCACTAGAATAAGCCCAGCTCATATGTTAAGCGGTTGCAACTTGTTTTCCTTAATTTACAACCTCAACGCCACTCATATGCATTTTACAGGCTAGTTTCCGTTTTTGTACAACCTGCCTGAGAGTACTCATATGTATTTTACATGCGACGAAGGAGCATTTTTGGTTCTTGTAATAAACTCTCCACAAAATTCACTTTTTTGGTCCAGTTTAAGTTTGCTAGACTTTAATAATATCTGTTGGATTGTTACAGCCGTAGCTCTGTATATACATAATAATGTTCACGAAACGAGTTCAGCGTTTATTACGTGCGTTACTCTCGTCACTGTTTTGTGTTGTACATTTTGTTGTGTTCTTTTGTTGTTTCAGCTCACCCTGGACACGAATCTGATGAAGGATTTGGGTCTGGATAGTTTGGATCATGTGGAGATTATCATGGCCATTGAGGATGAGTTTCGTAAGATCACACCTTTCTCTCTCCTTTTGGCTCTAGGACTAAGGTCTAGGAGGGGGCGTTCTCGGGAAAGGAAATTTAATCAAATTGATAAAGAGTTGGCGAACCTTTACAGCACACTTTTCAAATTTGGAAAGCTACGTGTATATATTTGTGCGAAACTGTTTTGAAACTCAGGATCATGTAGCTTGGTTATAAGGTGCTAAAATTCAATGAAAAAATTTTTATTAAAATGCAAATTTTCTTTGAAATTGAAAAGTTTTTCGGGTGTCCGTTCACGAAAATTTGGCGGATATCCGCATAATATGAAAAAGTTATGCCCAACGGTAGCTAAACCTTTGATGTGCAATTTTAGGATTATGAATAAATAAGAAATTAGGAATCCTTGCTAGACTGGACTAGAATTTGTTGAACATTTCTGATCCACCGATGCTGTATACTATTAGCTAAACTACTGATCAGTTACAATACTTCATAGTATTGATTGGCAACTTTTCAATGACAAAAATAGCAAATTTCTGACAATTTTTCAATTAAAACATTTTCAAAACCTACGTATATATTCCTAAAGTGTGTCTTTTAAATCTAGCGTCCGCTTTGTCCTATTAGAAATTCAGAGTGCACTGAGCAGAACTGATCGAAAAAGCGGCGAAATTGTTGCCTGAGTACTTCCCAAACGAGAATGTATTGCAGGTTTAGGTATAAAGATCGATTCCCTTCTTTAAGGTTGCTATCAGGGAGGAGAATAATAGCTAATAGCAAGAGTACATAATACCAAGAGTACATAATACATAAGAGTGTGACAGCAGGCAAGCTCGCTGTTATCAGCTGTAGGTACGTGCTATGTTCGCTAACGGCTGGCCCCCCCACAAACGTGTATGTGCTCTTCAAAGAAATTCGCACGCTATCTTTACGTGTTAATGTTCGAAGCAGACGCACATTGAACCAACTGAGTAGTTGTGTTTTCGAGCTTTAAAACAAAAAGATAGCGTGCGAATTTCTTTGAAGAGCACATACACATTTGTGGGGGGGTCAGCCGTTAGCGAACATAGCATGTACCTACAGCTGATAACAGAAAGCTTGCCTGCTGTCACACTCTTATATATTATGTACTCTTGATAATACATAAGAGAGTGACAAGCTTCACGTTCCCTACCACCATTGAGGTGTTCTTAGTATTATCCCCCGGCCACTACCCAAACGCTGCCGACCATGTCACTCATATTGAATGCCAGACTTGCCAACCATTTTACCAAAAAATCGCGAGCTTAAGATGTTTGCCAACACGTAGTAATTTGTGTAACGTCCCGGCCAATGCCGAGAAACTGCCTGCTTCATTTAACATCTGAGTGTCACTCAATATGAGTGTCATGGCCCGTAACAAATATGAAACTGTCACTCCATATGAGTGGCATGGCAGGGAACGTGTTAAAAATGCTAATTTTGGGGTAACAGTTTAGGTATAGTATCCATGGTAGTGCTGGGACCGGTTCCGATTTTTTAAACCGGTTCCGGTTCCGGTTCTAGCTACCGGTTCCAATTGGTATTTTTGATAAAAAAGCTGAAATCACGATTTTTTAATTTTTTGACAATTGCTATAAAAACTTAATATATTTAACTGCACAAAGCTATGAACGTGTTTTTAAACAGTGTTTTTGCTTACTTTTTACTATTTATATACAAATATTTACTGTGAAAAAGATATGGTCTGTTTCATTTTTACCAATATGTTGGGGAAAGTTTAGTTACCAGAGCTTACCAAAATACCTACTAGTATTCTCAATTTAGATAAACATTTAGCTACTGCCCTTCAGAAAGCGAACGTCGCACAGAACTTTCCTCGACCAATTTCAAGCAGTCCAATAAAATTTGCTTATCGATTCAACAGCTACCGTTACAACATTATAAAGCTTAATCATTGAAAAAGCAGCTAATCTCATCTCGGGGTCGAAGATTTTTTGAGATAGAAAACTATAGCAGAAAACATTGGGGAAAATCGTTGAACTAGAATTGAAACTTTTCGAGCACTTACGCAGCACACAGGTACAACTAACTTCATACCTTTAAAACCAAAAATTGTATGTTGCAATAAATAAAATCAAGCTGCTAAGTTTTTATTTTACTTAGAATTTGTTTTAATTGTTGTAGCTGAAATAAACAAATTTGTAACGAAAGAGCGCTATTCCCTATCAAATCCTAAACCTGTATATAAGCAAAAAGTACTAAATATGACTATGAAATATGAAAATTTTTAATAGACCATCAAAGGCATTCTTTTTTGGTGAATTATTGCTATTAATTAAATAAGAACGGTACCTCAGGGATACTGTTGCTCAGCTTAACCCTTAATCTGGAGTTGCGCCTTCAGTATACCGGTTTGCTTCAGTTGAAGTTTGCTCACATAAAATTGTAGAGGCAACAGCTAAAGCTGGAAGAGTTGCCGTAAAGCATCAAATCCTTAATGCTTACCTTTGTCATCCTTAAAGAAGAGTTAACATTGAATACACCTTAGTTTTTCTTTTTCTATAACGTTTTCAGAAAACTTAAAGAAATAATGAAAAACGCCTGCCTGCAGTCACTAAGGCCGTAGCCTTAGTCCGAACAGGAGAGAGCCAATGGGCGCTGTGAGCTCTCTTACCCAGAGAGAACTAATCTCTGGATCCAGAGTGGATATCTAAATAGAAGTACCAAAATAAAGTTAAATTCCAAATGCTAAATTCGAATTCATAAGAAAATTTTAAAATTTTACAAAATAAACCTTGATTGATCCAGCCTTAGTCACTGCAGGCAGGCGTTTTTCATTATTTCTTTATGATTAATGCCTTGTATCCTTCGTGGATCCGCCTGCTGGCCAGCGTTTACTCCATTTCCTTGACGTTTTCAGAAAACTTAAAACACTGACTGAAAACTGTTATTAAAGACATCGTAAAATTGATATCAAATCTTCTGCCATTTACACAACATTTCAAAAACAAAATTTCATATCTAAATAGAAGTACCAAAATAAAGTTAAATTCCAAATGCTAAATTCAAATTCATAAGAAAATTTTAAAATTTTACAAAATAAACCTTGATTGAAGTTTCAAACAGCCAAAATTAACACTAGAACCGGCCGGTTCCAAAAGCCACCGGTTCCGGTTCTACCGGTTCTTTTGGAACCGGTCCCAGCACTAATCCATGGGCTCCCCCTCCCACTTTTTCAAACCCCTAAAAATGCCAGTAATTTGTATGTGGGTTGCTCTTTTCAGAGATTGAAATCCCGGACGGCGATGCAGAGCGCCTTGTCACTCCCAGAGATATTGTTCAGTATATTTGTGATAAAGAAGACATTTTTGAATAAATTTTATCCTTGATGCTTTTCCTCCCGTTTTCTTAAACGCTGAACTGCTATAGTACATACATAGCAGCGCTGGCTGACCGTTTTGTGCTCCTGCAATTGTTGCGAGTTCATTTGCATACTGTGTGAAACTCGTCGGGCTCATTCTGTTGTTTGTAGTTGGGAGGCTATTATTACTGTTGTGTATCTGCTACTCTGCTCATATTTGAAGGCGTAATCCTCCGTCTGCCAGCAAAGCTGTAGGTTTTGAGCGCCAGGTCGGAAGGGTTGGGTTCGTATTTATTCTTGTTGAGAGACCGTCTTGCAGTTTTTTTGTTACGTCCTTTGGGAGAGAGGGGAGGGACTCGAGTTGGTCCGCTGATTTGAAGCTAAAAATAAAAACAATTTCTTACTTTGTAGAATAATAAGTAAGTATATAAACACCTTTAATTGGTATTTGAACAATTTTCATTGAATTTAATTGTTTTTTCTATTGTAGTTGCAACAGTCACGTGCTTTTGTATTAAAGGTAATAAGATTGAATAGCAAATGTATTGGAACTGTGTACATACACTTTAATACGTTAATGTGTACTTTAGTCTAGCTTATTGGATTTGTGTATCACGTTGAAATCAGGCCTGTTGCGGTTCCTATTTTTCCTATTTTTTCCTATTTTTCCGAGACATTCCTATTTATTCCTATTTTCAGCCGAAATTCCTATTTTTTCCTATTTTTTTGTATTTGACCAGTGTAAAGTGTAAATTTTCATTGGCATCTTGGTTATTTTTGTTGAACAGAACACAATATTTTGTTTAAACTTTGACCGACAAAATAAATTTTTAGAAAAATTTTGCGCCTTCGGCGCAACTATTTTCCTTGTTTTTAAAACGTCATCGTTTCACCTTTGCTTATGTATATACGGTACATTTCACCGAAAGAATGACCGTTGGCGAAATTGGCAAATTGGCGAAATTTCAAGAAAAAATGGCAATTTTAGCAAATTTAGCTACATTTGTGGACCTTACGCTTAAGCATATTTTGCAACTAAGCTCATGAACCAACTCTATCGCGAAATAAACTCTAGCATAATTTTTCGCCAACGTTTTTGAACTTTTCTGCAATTTTGGAATTTTTTCAATTTTCAAAGCCAATTTTCGCGAACGAGTTGGTTTATGAGCTTGCTTAAATTTAGTTGCAACATATGCTCAAGTTTAAGGTCCACAAATGTAGCTAAATTTGCTAAAATCCCCATTTTTTCTTTAAATTTCGCCAATTTGTCAATTTCGCCAACGGTCATTCTTTCGGTGAAATGTACCGTATATTAGTCCTCCAACTTACACTAGATATTATATACCTTGGTTGGTACATATATTTGCTTTGGGTTACTCAATTCTTCGTATGAAAATTAAAAGCTTTATACGACCGTTGCCACAACATTTTCCTGTTATAAAATTCTTCGTTATATGCGCCAGCACGGATTAAATTCCTATTCCCAAAATGTTTGGTAATTGGACCTCCGTACGTACTTCGTAATATGAATATGCTGTGCTCGTTGCATATCCACACTAGTTTTACTCATACGTTAACCATGGGTGTTAGTGTTTAGTTCTACCATTTTAGAAATGGTAGATTCCATCCAACCCAAAGATAACGAATTAGAGATATAAGTAATTGCGGAGGGTTTGGGGTCTGGGTTGGTTCCCAGCAAAAATAGCTATTTTTGTGAAATTGAGATTCAGTAGCAATTTTCTTGAGCACTTTGACTGATCTTTTTCAGTAATTTTCTCTTTCTGTCGCTAGCATGAGTGCGCACAAGACCAAAAGTTTTTGTCATTTCACAAATAAAGTGCAGGCCAGAAGTCGGCAAATTTCCATAACTTCAAGGTTTGAAACGGTTTTTAAGCAATATACAAATGAATTCAGTCAGTTTTAGAAAATTTTGCGAATTTTTCAGAAACATTCAAAAATTTTGGGAAATTTCATTTTTTCCACTAATTTTTCAAAAATTTTCCAACTTACGAAAAACCCAGTGAGTTCTTTCGATAACTGCGGACGAAACAAAAAACCACTTTTTTCCGGTTGTCCCTTCCGGTGCCCATCCCGGGTTTAACCCAGATTAAATTCAAAAAGTTTAAGGTGTATTCATAGTTGCAGACGCCGGTATGTATATAAGCGTCTTCATGCGTTAGTGAGCATGATTATGTTACAATTAATTTTAAACGGTTAAAACGGCATGTTATAATCAGAAACGTCGACGCGCATCTACGCACGTCGACGCGCGTCTCTAAGCGTTTGCGACCATGTATGCACCTTAATAGCATCGCTCCGATTGGCCGACCGGTCAAATATTTGAGCTTTAAATATTAATCTGGGAGGCGTTTCAAAAGATTCTCCTAAGTCCGCTCCTAAGCGCGCTTAGGAGCAGACTTAGGAGAATAGTTAGGAGTGTCTTAGGAGCTCCTAAGGCGCAGTTAGGAGCGCTCCTAAGCGAGTTTCAAAAGAATTCTCCTAAGTTCACACTGACATTCTCCTAACTTAGCCTAACTTAGGAGAAAAGTTAGGAGCGGTCTGAGCGCTCCTAAGGACTTAGGAGAATTGCTAGTAAGGAGGAATCTTTTGAAACGGGATTCTCCTAAGTTTCCTCCTAAGCTGGACTTAGGAGCGCTCCTAAGCTTAGGAGCGTCTTTTGAAACGCCACCCTGATTATTAGTGATGGGCAGTGGGCACAGGTGAGGAAGGGGGGACATTTCCCCCTCTTCGGCGAAGTCGTCCACAAGGGTCGCGAAATTGCTCCCAGAAAGGGTAAGAAAATTGCTCAAAAAGTAGGTATTACGACTAAAATTTCCCAAAATTTTCCAGTTTCGCCGGAATTGTTCACTTAAAATCACTATTGTTTGCTAAAAACAGTCGAAAAACGTGTTTTGGCTAAAAATCGATGTTTTTTGTTAAAAATAACAAAATCGCTTAATAATCGCTTTCAAAAGTACCCCTAAGAAAAATCGCTAAACAACAAATTAAGTCTTATTTTTAAGCCTGGGAATTCCTATTTTTTCCTATTTTTTGACCAAAAAGTTCCTATTTATTCCTATTTTTTGATGGTAAAATTCCTATTTTTATTCCTATTTTTTGGAAAACCCCGCGCAACAGCCCTGTGAAATGAATATCATTCGAAAAACTTAAAGGCGCATGTTCTTTTGAATAATTTTGTAATTCTGATTCTGAAGTGGTTTATCTACCTACAGTGTATTTTATGCAGTTTAGTGTTAAGATAGTAGTATATATGTGACCTATTTGATTTGTTTTTCCTGCCAGACTTTTAATAAATGAGTGCGTGTTCGTAGTTGTACCTATTTAGGGAGCCCTCTTTTGTCAAATAGGAATGGAATATAGCTTCAGACATGAAAGGCGGCACTAATCAAAGCATTCTTGATAATTGCGAGGGAGGTAACTGGGCACAAATCGAGTACAAAGACTTCTGGATTAAATTTTAGGCCAGCCTCTCCTTGACTAATCTGAACAGATCAGTTGGATGAAGGAAACTGTACTCACCGAAGTAGAGTGGTGCTAGAATTATATTGTATCATTACCCAGTGTATCGGCATGACTCGATCCGTGAATGGCTTTGAGTCACTCAGGCTGGTCGGGCTGAATCGGTTCCAGCTGCTCGGGTAAAAAATTCGACATTTTCGCTGAAATTATATTATAATTATTACTCGAGATATCATATGAATAAACGAAGGCAGTCGCCTTGAATGCCCCACAACAGCCACAGAGGCAAATTGGTCGAGGCTTGGCAATTAATGTGCAACGTGAAGTTTTGCTTAAAAATGTGGTTTTTGTCAATATGCGACCAGTTTTCTCCAACGCTTGTTGAGCACTAATCTACTATGCAAACTAGAGGATTCGCTTTGTGTCCCTCTCGTGCTGCCAAATCAGTCATCATTAGCGAAATTCGGGATAATCAGGCAAACAAGTTCGCTGAGATGTGCGCCAGACAGGATTTGACTTAGTGCTGGGACCGGTTCCAAAAGAACCGGTAGAACCGGAACCGGAACCGGAACCGGAACCGGTAGGATTTTTAGAACCGGAACCGGAACCGGAACCGGAACCGGTGGCTTTTGGAACCGGCCGGTTCTAGTGTTAATTTTGGCTGTTTAAAACTTCAATCAAGGTTTATTTTGTAAAATTTTAAAATTTTCTTATGAATTTGAGTTTAGCATTTGGAATTTAACTTTATTCTGGTACTTCTATTTAGATATGAAATTTTGTTTTTGAAAGACTTGTTGTGTAAATGGCAGAAGATTTTGATATCAATTTTTCGATGTCTTTAATAACAGTTTTCAGTCAATGTTTTAAGTTTTCAAAAAAGGTTATAGAAAAAGTAAAACTAAGGTGTATTCAGTGTTAACTCTTCTTTAAGAATGACAAAGGTAAGCATTAAGGATTTGATGCTTTACGGCAACTCTTCCAGCTCTAGCTGTTGCCTCTGCAATTTTTGTGTGCAAACTTCAACTGAAGCAAACCAGTATACTGAAGACGCAACTCCAGATTAAGGGTTTAGCTTAGTTCACAGCCACCAAGTTTCGAGTCAAGTCAAGTCAAGTCACGTCACGTCAAAGTCAGCATTCACAGATAGCTGTGACTGGACTTGACTTGACTGGACTTTGTCTTGAAGCCCTTCAAGTCAAAGTATACCAACGTTCTACTTTGACTTGAAAACTTGAAAATTCAGCCAATCAGATCGGACATGTCTATAGTCTATACACCAAGCAGGCACAGAGTTGTATGCGGGCCGCGGGCCCCGGCGGGCCCCGGCGGGGGGGGGCGGGGGGGGCCGAATTTTACTCCCCGCGCGGGCCGCGCGGGCCGATGCGGGCCGATTTTGGCTACTTTCCTGTGCTAAGTTGGATAAGTTGCTAAGGATTACTTTGATTGTAAAAATAAATTAAAATTGAAATAAAAGTTAGAATTGTAAAAACAAAATTTTAACGTTTAACAAGTAACACTTTTTGTTTAGCAGATTTTTCTCAAAACTTACTGTATTTAATTTAGCAATGTAGCAATTTAGTACTCATCATTGGCAAAATATCACCAGTTGGGCAAAATTTTGGACGGAACTTAAAGACGGTTAAGACTCTTGATTGGTCATATTGTTACACTGAGCGGAGCATTGTGACTTCTGTTGTGAATTGCTTTCGCGTACTTTTGACTTGACTTAATTTGACTTTGACTTTAACTTGAAGTGACGTGACTTCAATTGACGTGCCTTGACTTGATGGCTGTGAACTAGGCTTTAAGCTGAGCAACAGTATCCCTGAGGTATACCGTTCTTATTTAATTAATAGCAATTGGCTAGCGCTACCGAAAAAGAATGCCATTGATGGTCTATTAAAAATTTTCATATTTCATTGTCATATTTTAGTACTTTTGTTTAGGTTTAGGATTTGATAGGGGAATCGCGCTCTTTGTTACAAATTTGTTTATTTCAGCTACAAAAATTAAAACAAATTCTATGTAAAATAAAAACTTAGCAGCTTGACTTTTTATTTATTGTAACATACAATTTTTGGTTTTAAAGGTATGAAGTTAGTTGTACCTGTGTGCTGCATAAGTGCTCGAAAAGTTTTAATTCTCGTTCAACGATTTTCCCCAATGTTTTCTGCTATAGCTTTCGATCTCAAAAAATCTTCGACCCCGAGATGAAAGATTAGCTGCTTTTTCAATGATTAAGCTTTGTAATGTTGTAACTGAAGCTGTTGAATCGATAAGCAAATTTTACTGGACTGCTTGAAATTGGTCGAGGAAAGTTCTGTGCGACGTAACGCTTTCTGAAGGGCAGTAGCTAAATGTTTATCTAGATTGAGAATACTTAGTATTTTGGTAAGCTGTGGTAGCTATAATTTCCACAACTTTAAAAACACGTTCATAGCTTTGTTTGTGCAGTTGAATATATTAAGTTTTTATAGAAATTGTCAAAAAAATAAAAAAATCGTGTGATTTTAGCTTTTTTATCAAAAATACCAATTGGAACCGGAACCGGTAGCTAGAACCGGAACCGGAACCGGAACCGGAACCGGAACCGGAACCGGTAGTCAAGAACCGGAACCGGAACCGGTTTCAAAAATCGGAACCGGTCCCAGCACTAATTTGACTTACAAGGAGCAACGTAAAGATGAAATTCTGCGTGAGCAACATGACGTAGTGTTGCAATTATTCGCCGTAGTATAATTGTTAAGCGTAATGGAGTTTGTAATTAAAGCTTAGAGAACGCTCCTGTAAATTATGAAGTTTGCTGTGATATTTGCTCAATACCTAGATTATGCCTACTCCTGAGTCCTGAATGCGCATTAGAGATGTCCGACTTGTCGTAGGAACTCCACATTTACATTTCTGTCCCTATAACTGACAAAGTATGAGGGGAGATACTGTAAAATTTAGAGCATGCTTTCTCCAACTCCAAACTTTACTGAAGATATAACAAGCAACTGGCTAAATTTACAACAAATGCGGTGTTTATATAGCGCTCAACTACAGTAATTTGCAAATGAGCTTTAGGTGTTTGATTGCAGTAAAGCTCATTTGCATATTCACATAACACTAAATAAACACTACATCACTCCTCCCTCGATGAGTCAAGAGTTCCGTAATTTTTATTGAAGAAATCTTTCCTGGATCGGTTGTCCAAGATTCGGATAATGCAGCTTCTTTGAAGCCAAATGCTAGCACGTAGATCTGCTGAGACCTGCGTCGTTATTGAGCAGTGGAGGATTGGCAGCTGGCATAGGCGGAGGTTTGGGGATGACGATGAGCTGGTGAATTCAGGGGAAATTAGTTTTCGTTATCCAAACGGTAGATCGGAGTCGTCAACGGAGGAGGACTCAGGAACAGCATCCCGGAGATGGTCCACCTGGCGTGTCCATCGGAGCTGACCCACCCTTACAACGTACGAAACCGGACTGGAGATATCAGTGATGATATCCTGTGCCCACGTTTTTGTACTCTAATACCCAGAATTCCTGACCCAGGCGGAACTTACGATCCTTAGCGTGCCTGGCATAATCCAATTTCCGTTGACGTTGGCGTTTCTGAACCTGTTTCTTTACATCCGGGCAGAGTGCATCCAACGATGTTATCATTTCATCACCAAACATTAGTTTAGAAGGAGACCCACCCGGCGTGGAATGAGGTGTCTGGCGGTATCGTTGTAAGAAATGAGCCAGCCGCAGCTTCACACTAACCCGTTCTCCCTTCGAAGCTTCCAAGGCATTCTTGAAAGTTTGGACAAACCGTTCGGCTAGGCCATTTGGCCTCGGATGATATGGCGCCACCAGAATTTGTTCCACTCCATTCTTCAGCAAGAATTCTCAGAACGTCGCAGTAGTAAACTGAGGCCCATTGTCCGAAACGACTTGCCTCGGATTACCAAACCCAAACCAAGCAAAAATACTACTGACTTCGCCAAAGGTTGTGGGTTCGACTCCCACCTCAGGCTCGAATTTTTCGGGTCGGAGGTGCTGTAGTGACAATTTTAGTTTCGTTTGTTTTTCATTTGTCTTGCCCATTACGGTTTGAAACGGTCGAGGTTTGCTCGCATCAGACTGTGTGGGTTGTTAGCGATTTTTATCGTAATTAAGGGAATTTTGGCAAATTCTTCGCTATATATTGTTGCATCCAAAGTTTGTGGTTACTGTAAGCCA
>JASAND010026231.1:0-22827 GCA_030248195.1 Trissonchulus latispiculum | reverse complement strand
AGTCTTCAAATGTGGTCAAGTTTGGTGTCAAATGAAAGCCCTTGGCGAGCCGATCAACTTTTGTCATTATGCCACCCAATAAAAAGAGGCCCCACCGGCCTGTGGGTGGTTGCTCCACCCACTGTGGGGTCCGGTGTGGGTCAAAAATGAAAGTCTTCAAAAGTGGTCGCGCTTGGTATCAAATGAAAGCCCTTGGCGAGGCGATCCTGTTTTGTCATTATACCAGCCACAAACAGTGGCTCCGCCGACCTGCGGGTGGGTGGCCGGCGTGGGTCAAAAATTAAAGCCTTCAAAAGTAGTCACGCCGGGTGCGCCCTGCTAGCCCCATTTGCTCACATTTGCCCCTCCGTGCCTATTGCATTTTTCAAGCGCCTTATCTGCGTCAGCTCACTGCTGGAAAGGGAACCTTTAAAGTGTTAGAGCGATAAGTAATAAAATGGTGCTCCTCCGGAGCAAGGAAAAAGAATATGGGTAGTTGTGAGGTTGTAAAATCATGAGAGGTGACTCGGTCTTAAAAATGCTCAATATGGGGCTAGGGTTCAAAAAAAGAAGAGGACTGGAAGTTGTGGGCGAATTAATATGGGCACAGCTTCGCCGAGCAACCCATATTCGCGGGCTTTCACGCTTCGTCATGGCGATTGCCATATACAAAGCAATTAATGTCAGTCAATAATTATACAATTCCAGAAGTTATATATACGTAAACTATATAGTATATAATTTGGTTTGTGCTGGACTACGACAAGCAACTAGAAAGAACCAAAGCTACAAATGTAACGCTAACGGCTGAATAGAAATAGAAGATCGTCGGAGAGTGTCCTTGATCCTGAAGTTATTGTTGAAATATATATTTTATAAATGGTTAAACGCTCAGTTTATCGAAAGAAATGTTTGCTTCCACTAAAACTCGTTTATCATAGTCGAGCATATTTACGTGCCGTAACTCTAAATCTGAACACTGGTACGTATAAAAACATATAACTTTCAGTCCGCGAATATGGAGCTGCTCGGCGAAGTGAAATAATAATCGCCCAATAACCTAGTCCTCTTTTTTTTGAACTGAAACTCGCCATTAAGCATTTTTAAAGACTAGTCCTCTTGGATTCTACAACTCACAAATTCACCATATTTTTTCATACCTGATATATTTTTACATTTATTATATATCTTTGTACTGTGGCTACTAAAATTTTTTAAGTTTTTGTACAATTTAAAAAAGTACAGTTACAGTCAGGCTCGGCTTGTGATGACTTCGGTGTTTTATTTAGCGTCTGAAACAGACAGAAAGTGAACAGTTGAAGGTTCCAACATCTGTCTACCTGGACAACATGTTCGATGTACAGGCCCTGGTTAACGATCCAGAAGAAAAAGACTGAGCTCCAGCAGTGCCTCCTTTCAATCTGAAATGGAATTGTCCAGGGTATAAGCTGATCCGTTTTCTTTTGTCTTTTTGGCACTTCTGCGAACCATTTGGCGCAAACGCCTGAGTTTAGCTCTTATTATTGCAGCAAATTATTCTTCCAAAAGATTAAAATTCGTAACTGTACATTTTGTATATTGTTGTATATACATAGTTTGTCTCAATAAAATATTTATTATATTTGCGTGGTTTCTAGGCGACTGAGAGAGCGCAAGAGATTGAGGCTGAGTACATGATGAGGATAGGTGAGTTTTGATTTTTTAGTTTGTAAGATATAAACTTTGTCTGCAACACCTGTCAGGGGCGTATCCTGGAATATTTTCCAAAAAATGCCAAATTTGAGCTAAAAATGGCTAAAGATTACAATTTTTTTCCGCCAAAGGAGGGGGGGGGGTCCGGAATTACTAGACTCACCACCCCTGGATACGCACATGAATGTGTCACGACAGTGGCAGTGACGTCATTCTCCTTTTGTTTGGAAAGGTTATTTGGAAAAGTCCACTACGTCTTTTTCCAAATAGATTCCGATACCCTGCTCCTGCAAATGGGTCTGGCTTCCTACTTGAGATTGTTTGATTTTTCTAATCTGTCATGTTTTTTGTACGTTTCAGTGCAGCTGGACAATCGGCTGGCAGATCTAGTCAAAGAAAGAGATAATCTTCTTGTGAGTGGTGCATTTTTCATCATGTTTTCAGTATTGTACGTGGGACAACTGTGCTTATTCTAGAAAGTTTTTCCTGGGGGACTCGTGAGACATTTGTTGAGAGGGGCGAAAATTTTTCAACAATTTTCTAGAAATGTGCTGTAAATATTTTTATAGTATTCGCTAAAAAACTAGTTTTAAGTGCGAAAAGAATGAGATTTAGCGTTAAAAAGGCAGAAATTGAATAAAAAGCTCCAGCAAAGTCGGAAATTCGAAAAGTTGGTCTTTGGATCTATTTTTTAGGGCAAAATTTGGTACGAAAGGGAATACCCACTTTTTGGCGGGGGCGATTTGTCTACCTTTGGACAGTTTTGAAATTAATTTCTGACTAAAAATGAAGCTAAATACGTGCGTAGGTCTCTTATTGCCTACACAGTTTTTGGGAAAACGGTGGTCTGTTGGCTTGGGGTGGTCTGAATGGAGGTTTGACGTAGCCGAATTCTGTTGGAATTATTTTTGAAACGTTCTCTGACAATAATGACCCTTGTTTTACGGACGACAGTTTTCACTGGGAGTTTCTGCTTAGTTACATTTCTATCCAAATTTCATTTCAGGAAGGCTTGTTGTTTGTTTTGCCAAATTCCTCAAGATCATAGACTTGCTATTTCTGATTTCTATTCTGTTTTTGTCTGATTTAGGACTTGCATCAGCGGACGGACACCGATTTGAATACTCTTCGTCGAAAACTGTCAGAACGAGATCGACAGGCGAAGGACGAGCAGACCCGCCTGGAGTACAGGATACAGGAGTTGGAGCAGCTCCAGAAGTCACTCAAAGGTTGGTACAGTTCAAAATCATATTATCAGTGTTACTTTCTGTACTTATCTGTATTGCTAAAATTACAAGACAACAATTTCTGGATTCTTTTACTTTGATTGTGCAGCTTTTGAAAAGAAGCTGCTTGGTGTGCGAGGAAAAGAGTGTTTGAAGGAAGACTTTTGAGGATTTCGTCATTGACTCTAAACTTGTTGCTTTTCTCATCATATGTTAGTTTAAGCTTCTGTTTACTGGAACAGCCAGAAATGCTAATCGAATGTAAAGTTTTTCCTCTAGAAATGTTAACTTTCTAGCCCACGGAAAGTTACATATCTTACGAGTTTTAACTTTATCTTGGAGCGTTTTTTGGGAGAATTGCTTGCATGGAAACATTTTTATTATTGTGTGTGCTGTCTCAAAATGTTATATTCATTTTGTTTGTCTAGAATTTTTTGTTAAATGTGATTGTTTTTTAATTTTTCAGAGGGCTTCTCAGTCAGCACGGGAGGCGGTGCTCATTCCCCGAGCCATGGTGGTGGATCCACTGTCCCTCTCTGTCCCTTCCCTCCTCCCCCTCCTCCGCCTGCCAGTTCTGTCCCACCCCCTCCGCCTCCACCACCTCCGCCTCCGGTGCCCTCATCAGCTGGTGGTTAGTTAATTAAACCGTTCATTTAGCAGTGGCATTCGAGAAAATTAAGACTTACTACCTGTTGGACCCAGATTATTTTTGCTTGTGATCAAGTTTTTTCCAAAAAGTTTTCTGTTCAATTAAGCAATGGCTTTGAGTTTGAAGTTTGTTTACTTGTTTATTTGTATTTGTAATTTGATACTAAACTAAAAATGCGTTGCATGTGTAACTGTAGCAGACTGCTTGAAAAATCTTTGTCAAATAAGTGTTTGTTTTCTATTTATAGGTATTCCTCCCCCTCCGCCTCCTCCTCTTAAAACCGGTGCTATCCCTCCCAATCCGTCCTTTCCCATTCCTAGTCAAGACTCTAATGGTATGTCCGCTATTTGGGTTTCTTATATCTTGGGTTCTATAGGGCTGTTTACCAAAAATGATACTTAAATTGAACGGCTTACCTGGTCACTTAAACTTACATATTAAGGTTTAATTGGTCCCATGTTTCCGCAAAATAAAATTTCCATTATCCTGTAAGTGTGGATGAGAACCGAAACTTATGCATTGTTTCTAGTATAAAAATCACTAAGGTGGCCACTAAAACCTATTGATATTGGCAGGCTACCTAATCAAGATTATTTATGTGGATAGTTGTTTTGCTGTTGATCCGTTAACTTTCAATATTTTGGTCGCAGAAAAAGTTTTTAGTTTTTGTTTTCTTTTGTTGATATTTTTTCACTATTTATTATATATGCATTGCAATATAGTTCTCATTAAAACTAAAACATTCTTACAAGTTTTTGAATGTACTTTACAGTTGTGTTCTAATTTATTCCACGTTGCTGTTCTTGTTGTTTAGTGATGACTATAAAGCGCAAGGTCCAAACCCGGTACAGACTGCCTCAGTTGAACTGGGTTCCCTTAAAACCTAACCAGGTTAAGGGGACCGTTTTCAATGACTTGGATGATGATAAAATCCTTAACGTATGTTGAACGCGTTCTTGAGTCTTATCCTTTTGCGAGATAGTTTTGGAATTCTCACGGGCGACTTTCGATTTGTATCCAGTGTGGTTTTTCTTTGCACCAAATCCCTCCAGGCATTCGTATTAACTGATTAAGTGCTTACATTAATGCTAGTTGACGACTTTTTGATTTTCCCTTTTCTGTTTTCCAGTTAATTTTTACCCTTGCTTTCTGCCCTGTCACTCTCTGGGTGTGTCACTGAAAGAATCGAGGAGAGGGGTCGAATAGTCGAATTTCACTTTGAATTTACTTCGTTATGCTATCTTTGGTTAATTATGTACAATTCGCAGCGATTTGTTTGAAACTGTCATCAATTTCCACTAAAGTTTATTCGAAATTGGAGCTTTCCGTGTTTCTACTTTTTCATTACAAAAGATATTGCTCGCAGTACGGCTTGTCAATAAAACTGTGCCTGAGAAATAGCACTTTCGAACATTATTGTAAATTATTTTTATATGCTTATTTTAGAGTGTAAACTTTGATGAGTTTGAAGAATTGTTCAAGTTGGGTGTGAATCCTTTGAATCCTTCCTCTCAGCATAGTCCTGATCAGACCGATTCCGGATCATCCCGCCCTCATCCCAAAAAGACGGAGCAGAACAAGAGCTTACTGGATCACAAGCGACTTCGAAATCTCGGTACGGAGCATTATATTAGATTGGCTACTGATTGTATTTTTATGCTTGCTTAAGGGGGGGGGTCCATTTTTTGGTCATTTTTTCGACTTTCTCCGATCTCACTGCTTTTTACATATTTTATGGTCCAAACGGTATATTTTAATGAGTTTTTAAAATTAAGGTCGTAAGTCGTACGGTTGTTGCGTAATTTCACCTTAAAGTTGAGGTCTCATGTGTTAAACATAGGAGACTTAAAAAGTTTCACTTTTTTGGAGTAGTGTCAAAAAATCTCGAAACTGGGCATTGCTAACCAGCCGTGTCTGGTATCATTAGAAAGGTCTGGATGAGGCCTGTTAATTGTTGGAATTAGAATTTTGATTTAGGCTTTTAAATTAATTTTTGAGCATTTAAAATTTGAAGCCATTTTAAAAGCGGGTCAAATTTTAAATATTCAAAAACTGATTAAAAAACTTTAAAGACCTTAATCAAAATTCTAATTCCAACAAATCACAGTCCTTATCCAGGCCTTTCTAATGATACCAGACACGGCTGGTTAGTAATGCCCAGTTTCGAGATTTTTTGACACTACTCCAAAAAAGTGTAACTTTTAATGTTTCCTATGTTTAACACATGAGACCTCAACTATGAGGTGAAATTACGCAACAACCGTACACTTACAACTTTAATTTTAAAAACTCATTAAAATATACCGTTTGGACCATAAAATATGCAAAAATTAGCGAGAAAGCGAGAAAGTCGAAAAAATGATCAAAATTTGGACCCCCATCAAAATTTGGACCCCCCCCCCTTAAGTGAAGAATCCTGCCGTCCTCTTAAAGGAATACAGGCTTTAGCCCGAAGCAGTGGAACCAGTGTGTGAGGTGAACAGTCTTGCTCAAACAAAAACCTCCTCTGGATAACAATGTCACCACTTCCACAGACTTTTCATGCATCGGACTGAAGGCTTTCTTTTCGTTACAGCAGGTCGATACAGCACGGATGTTTTTATAAATTTGTATAATTAGTGCCGTGAATTCTTTACTGATTACCATGTATTGTCAAACCATTTTTCCTTGTTGTAGCTATCACAAAGAGAAAATTGGCTATGGAACCATCAGAAGTTATTAGTGCAATTAATAGGTAATGGTTAATGGTTTGTATTGTAATGAGGATGCTCGGAGTGAGCTGCGTCGTACGTATATTAATTCTAGTTATTTGTTATATTTAGAAACAGATATTACTTACCAGACATGTGCAGGAGGGGAAGTTTGGGGGGGGGGGGGTGAACCGGCAGCCGCAGGCCGCCGTAAAACCGTATTTTCCGGTTTTTCGCCAAGAACCCGGAAAACCGGATTCTGGGGGGGGGGGTGAGGTTCCCCCTGGGGACAGCTCTAGGTCTTGCACCCTCCCACCCTCCGGCCATGGTATTTTTTACCGGGCGGGGAGGGGGCGGAGGACCGACCCCCGAAATTTCCCTTTCACCGAAAATGCTTCCCCCCCCGGCATTTTTTGGGAGCCCAAATTTTTGCCAAAGTAGGCAAATTTTCAAAACTTTTGGGGCTTTGTCGGTCATTTTTTCTTAAAAATACTAGCTTAAAGCTTAAACGCTGGCATTTTTGAGAATTTTTTGCTTTTGTACGTGCAAATACGCCAAATATACCAATTTTTGGATCACTTTTGCAAAAAAATGTCCCCCCCCCAAAAGTTTTTCCCCGCCTCGGGCCCAGGGAAAATATCCCTAAAAAATACCCTGCCCCAGCACATGTATGCTATTTACCTATACAACTTTCTTCCGTTGATTCGTTGTAGTAGTCTCAATTTAGAGCCATGACATGGGTTAATGTATTGCTTGTTTGTGCTTTTATGTAGAGTTGTGCGTGTTTCAGCTTGGACCTTGACAGATTAAACCTTGAGAATGTTGAGATTCTTCTTAGACTCGTTCCCAATCAGGAGGAGGTATGCCAGTGAATCTGAACTTGTTTAAAGGGAGGTAGCTTTGGGTCAAAATTGATAGTCACTTCTTTCGCTCATTTTTGCGCACAATGTAGGTACATGTTTTCAAAAACAAGACAAAGTATGAGAGTTCGAAACCAAACGGTGACAGGGATATTCGGGGTCACAATTTGAAAACTTGAAAATTACTGTGATTTGCCATCCACGGTCAAGTGGAAACAGAACGGCAGGATTGGGCAGGTCGGATTGGGATCGACTAAGATGGCAAGTTAATACTGTTGGTTGACTAATATTTCAGTGCTAAAACGACTCCGACATAGCCACTCAGTCGTGCGCAATGCAATCTTCAATTGTGAACTGATCCTTTTTCAGACACATAGTTCTATTATTGTTCAGCCCATCATCAGCTATCGAATTATACCCAATTTGTCTATATTTTGGAAATTTCAAATATTGACATTCGTCTTCGTGACCTATAAGAGATCAAAGGAGCCGACACGACAGAAAAGTTTTGCCTTGAAGCATTTGCCTTTACCATAATGTCCGACAGGCATTGAGAGTTTTATGTGCCAATTTTGGTGACATTCGAGTGGGTAACGAGTGAAAAATTATTCATAAAGGAATAATAAAAACGCCTGCCTGCAGTCGTTTAAATTATTAAAAGAAAGTGACAATTGTGCGAATTTTGAAGGATTGTTTGCCGAAGCAACCGTCTTGTTTGTTAATTGTGAAAAATGGTACGCAGGGATTTTTCTCAAGAGTTTGCTCCTGCACCTGCTACACCATAAATACATACGCGAACAGTACCTACGTACTTATTTATACAAATTGTTTGGTGAGAATCAAGAGGTGCCCGAGTATGCGAACCAAGTGAAACCTTCGATTTCCTTGTGATTGCCAATGTCAAAGTAGATGATTATTGGCAGATGTCTGCGGACACTAAACGTTTCAAGACGTAAATTTTGTTTGTTACATGTAAGCCGTTTAAAATTGATTTTATTTCTGTTTGTTGTAGGTCAAATTGTACAAGGAATATGAATCCTCTGGGAAGCCTACAGACATTCTCAGTGATGAGGACAAGTTTATGCTACAGGTTGGCTTCTGAAATTTTTATACTATGGAAAGGGGTAAGGAAGGCTTATCATTTCCTTTACGGTGGTGGTATCCTTTTGTGCAGTCTTTTGTGGTGATTTTTTGAAATGCTGTGACTTTCGCAATTTTTAGAGTTGGAAATAGCGTTACATCGTTTTAAAGCTTATTATCGGCATATTCACACGAGCTTGCGAAACTAGCAAAATTAGCAAAAGATTAGCTAAAATTTTTTGAATTTAATTCAGTAATACTGACATCTGACAGACTGAATGTAGAGCAAAAATTTTTGAACATCACTTTCTCAAAACTCTAGAATCAGCCGAAATTTCTTCTTCTGCCATGGTCTGAAGGACGTGTGGGCCGAGGGACATTTTTTGGATTTGGCTCAACATGTCTAAATACTCCAGAAAATCAAGCAAAATGTGCTGTGACACGAAATTTCGCAACTTTGCATTCAGTTTTCTCGCAACTGGAGATGTTTTAGCTAAAACCAAAAAATGTCCCTTCGCAATGGGGCGAATTTTCATCCAATCAAAAATCACACGAATCCACTGGGTAGTTTCTGAGAAATCGATGTTCAAAACAAAATAATATCAGTTTTGCCAAAATGGTCATTCGGCCAAATCTAGCTTAAGGCAGCGAATACCTTCTAATAGGCATTGATAAATGTGCAATCAGACCATGTATCGATTGAGTATAAAGAAGACTGAATTGTCTTTAAGATTTGGCAGTAATTTTGAAAAAAACTGATTTCCTCGACAATGACAGTTTTTGACCCCAAAAGTAGTTTTTGACTTATATTGACTAACCACTAGAGACAGCTAATAGATTGTTAAAACAAAAATGTTCATTTTGGTTCCGCCTTTCCAGGTATCACTACCATTCCGGTGTAGCGACTACACACTTAGAGAATAATTCCAAAAATAAAAAATTGTTATCTTTTCATCTAAAAATGCGGGACTGGTCCCAGAATGTTAAAGAGCACCAAAATATATTTTGAAAGTTTCATCCATTTTCATAATGAATTGGAGCCTGTACGGTCTAATTTACACAAAGCGATACCAGCACCTTAAAAGACTCAACTGAATGTCTATGCCAGCAACTGTAATCGAATTAAAAACTGCAAAGGGTATAGAAATGGATTACTTTTGATGGATTGTTTGTGGATTATTTTTCGATTATTTGTCGCATTTGTTGTTGAGAACTGAGAAGGGTGCTGAAAATGTTAAACGTTTTGTGATTGAGTAGGACAGACGTATTGCAGTTGTACCGCTTACGTGTGCGTGTATTTTGTTTTGAACAATTTTGAAACATTTTCTTTTTTCCATTAGGATGATGTTTTTCAGTCGAAGCTTGAGAAGTTTTTCAGGGGACGTACCAAAAGGAGTGCCTACTGTTCGAGAAAGATGATAAGGATGGTTATGTAGAAAGAGAGGGAGATGATTTGTGAATATAGTGAATGCCTCTGTTTGTGGAGGGAATGCCGATTTTAAAATTTTGTGCTCTGGCTTTTTTCCAGGGGGTAAGCCCCCACTCGGTGGCTTCCCCTCCGTAGAAAGCCCCCTCATGAAGCCCTCTATCCATTACGGAGCTTTTCTCCCAAGAATCCAAAAATTTGCTAACTTATCTCATTTTTACAATAGATTTACCAAAGTGTTGCTGGCTGCGCCGGAGTTTTTAGACATTTTTCCCTTTTTTCTTTAAACGATTTTAACAATTTTCATGCCATATAAATGTAAAAATTTGCAAACATTATGCAAAAATATACTCCTCCATTTCGGTGAGCATCCCCTCGAACCATTCTACATACGCAGTTGCCAAAATAATATGAGGATGATGCAGGATATATCCCATGCTTGGGCCTGGTCGCATGCAGGAAAAGTCCCTTTCGTAAGAAACCTCCTCCCCCGGAGGATTCTGGAGAGAAAGCAAAATGTTGAACCGATTCCAGGGGTAATTTTTCGCGTCTGCAAAATATTGTCAGGCTGTAACCACCTCCTTGTCACAGTTCTGGGTGCGCGCCTACTTACATGAACATTGCATTGACGAGGAAGGTGTTTTATGTCAGGGATTTATTATGATGCAGTTCTGTTTGCATTCGTATTATTTGTACGTATATATATACTATTTTTTAAGCCTACCATCTTTGGGGAGACATTTTAACATCTCGTTTTAGATTTATAAATCTGATAATGTTGTGTTCACGCATCGTTTACATATTGCAATGTTGTATTGAATTGAATTATGAAGCTGCGGTTCCTGTGTGTATTTTCTCATTTTATGCAGTTCAAGTTAAAATTTAGTATTTATTAACAACAGAACTGTACGCCTTTGTAGTTTGATGTATTTAAATTCTTCCTACGTCTTCCCATCTTCTCGTCGATATGGCATTCCTTTCCTTTGGGGGATAATGTAGAGTTAAATTTACGCATATAAGTTCTGGGCTTCATTTTTTGATCATAACAAGGTGACCGGACCATTTTCATCTTCCTCATAATAGAATAGGTCTTCGGTTGTGGCAATGAACACGCCGCCATTCACCGTGTCACTGTCAAAGGATGACTGGGCAGGAGTGGTCAATCTGAGGACCCGAGGCGCCTGACCTAGTCTCATTTCCAGGGGTATTTCCTCCTGCTGATATCTTTTGACTGATCTGGAGTCATCGCCGGGTACTCTTCTGTAGACTGAGCCCGTCGTTACAGAAGTGTAGTTTGGTGGTCCTATGGCGGCGGAGGAGGTAGGAAGGATCTGCCAGGCATGACGTGGACAGCAGGCTACGTTGATGCGATGACGTAGGCGCCGATTGCAGAAGTAGTAGATGGGGAGACGCACGGCCGTCGTCAGAATAACCAGAAAACTGCTGATGTCAGATGCTATGGTGTAGAATCCTAGGTGTCTCTGAAAACGGAAAGTTGTTAAGAGTCGGTGACACACAGTATATATACACACAGTTGACCGACAGACATTAATAACAGTTAAATATCGAGTGACATGTGCCGGCTGCTTCAGAGACATTGTCAGATTTATAAATCTAAAACGAGATGTTAACCTGTCTCCCCAAACATGGTAATGCTTAAAAAATAGTATATATACGTACAAATAATACGAATGCAAACAGAACTGCATCATAATAAATTCCTGACATAAAACACCTTCCCCGTCAATGCAATGATCATGTAAGTAGGGGCGCACCAGAACTTTGAAAAGGAGGTAGTTACAGCCTGACAATATTTTGCAGACGCGAAAAATTCCCTCTGGAATCGGTTCAACTTTTTGCTTTCCCTCCAAAATCCTCCGGGGGAGGAGGTTTCCTACGAAAGGGACTTTTCCTGCATGCGACCAAGGCCCAAGCATGGGATATATCCTGCATCATCCTCATATTATTTTGGCAACTGCGTATGTAGAATGGTTCGAGGGGATGCTCACCGAAATGGAGGAGTATATTTTTGCATAATGTTTGCAAATTTTTACATTTATATGGCATGAAAATTGTTAAAATCGTTTAAAGAAAAAAGGGAAAAATGTCTAAAAACTCCGGCGCAGCCAGCAACACTTTGGTAAATCTATTGTAAAAATGAGATAAGTTAGCAAATTTTTGGATTCTTGGGAGAAAAGCTCCGTAATGGATAGAGGGCTTCATGAGGGGGCTTTCTACGGAGGGGAAGCCACCGAGTGGGGGCTTACCCCCTGAAAAAAAGCCAGAGTACAAAATTTAAAAATCGGCATTCCCTCCACAAACAGAGGCATTCACTATATTCACAAATCATCTCCCTCTCCTTCTACATAACCATCCTTTATCATCTTTCTCGAACAGTAGGCACTCCTTTTGGTACGTCCCCTGAAAAACTTCTCAAGCTTCGACTGAAAAACATCATCCTAATGGAAAAAAGAAAATGTTTCAAAATTGTTCAAAACAAAATACACGCACACGTAAGCGGTACAACTGCAATACGTCTGTCCTACTCAATCACAAAACGTTTAACATTGGTTGCACCCTTCTCAGTTCTCAACAAAGGATGCGACAAATAATCGAAAAATAATCCACGGTCAATCCATCAAAAGTAATCCATTTTCATACCCTTTGCGTAGTTTTGGCACTTGATTACAGTTTCTGGAAAAAAAAATCTAGTGAGAAAAAAAAAATACTCAAAACAATTTGTGTAAATTAGACCGTACAGGCTCCAATTCATTATGAAAATGGATGAAACTTCTAAAATATATTTTGGTGCTCTTCTTAACATTCTGGGAACAGTCCCGCATTTTTTAGATGAAAAGATAACAATTTTTTATTTTTGGAATTATTCTCTAAGTGTGTAGTCGCTACACCGGAATGGTAGTGATACCTGGAAAGGCGGAACCAAAATGAACATTTTTGTTTTAACAATCTATTAGCTGTCTCTAGTGGTTATCAATATAAGTCAAAAACTACTTTTGGGGTCAAAAAATCAGTCATTGTCGAGGAAATCAGTTTTTTCAAAATTACTGCCAAATCTTAAAGACAATTCAGTCTTCTTTATACTCAATCGATACATGGTTCGATTGCACATTTATCAATGCCTATTAGAAGGTATTCGCTGCCTTAAGCTAGATTTGGCCGAATGACTCATTTTGGCAAAACTGATATTATTTTGTTTTGAACATCGATTTCTCAGAAACTACCCAGTGGATTCGTGTGATTTTTGATTGGATGAAAAATCGTCCAATTGCGAATGGACATTTTTTGGTTTTAGCTAAAACATCTCCAGTTGTGAGAAAACTGAATGCAAAGTTGCGAAATTTCGTGTCACAGCACATTTTGCTTGATTTTCTGGAGTATTTAGACATGTTGAGCCAAATCCAAAAATGTCCCTCGGCCCACACGTCCTTCAGACCATGGCAGAAGAAGAAATTTCGGCTGATTCTAGAGTTTTGAGAAAGTGATGTTCAAAAATTTTTGCTCTACATTCAGTCTGTCAGATGTCAGTATTACTGAATTAAATTCAAAAAATTTTAGCTAATCTTTTGCTAATTTTGCCAGTTTCGCAAGCTCGTGTGAATAAGCTGATAATAAGCTTTAAAACGATGTAACGCTATTTCCAACTCTAAAAATTGCGAAAGTCACAGCATTTCAAAAATCACCACAAAAGACTGCACAAAAAGGATACCACCACCGTAAAGGAAATGATAAGCCTCCATTACCCCTTTCCATAGTATAAAAATTTCAGAAGCCAACCTGTAGCATAAACTTGTCCTCATCACTGAGAATGTCTGTAGGCTTCCCAGAGGATTCATATTCCTTGTACAATTTGACCTACAACAAACAGAAATAAAATCAATTTTAAACGGCTTACATAACAAACAAAATTTACGTCTTGAAACGTTTAGTGTCCGCAGACATCTGCCAATAATCATCTTACTTTGACATTGGCAATCACAAGGAAATCGAAGGTTTCACTTGGTTCGCATACTCGGGCACCTCTGACTCTCACCAAACAATTTGTATAAATAAGTACGTAGGTACTGTTCGCGTATGTATTTATGGTGTAGCAGGTGCAGGAGCAAACTCTTGAGAAAAATCCCTGCGTACCATTTTTCACAATTAACAAACAAGACGGTTGCTTCGGCAAACAATCCTTCAAAATTCGCACAATTGTCACTTTCTTTTAATAATTTAAACGACTGTAGGCAGGCGTTTTTATTATTCCTTGGTGAATAATTTTTCACTCGTTACCCACTCGAATGTCACCAAAATTGGCACATAAAACTCTCAATGTCTGTCGGACATTATGGTAAAGGCAAATGCTTCCCAAGGCAAAACTTTTCTGTCGTGTCGGCTCCTTTGATCTCTTATAGGTCACGAAGACGAATGTCAATATTTGAAATTTCCAAAAAATATAGACAAATTGGGTATAATTCGATAGCTGATGATGGGCTGAACAATAATAGAACTATGTGTCTGAAAAAGGATCAGTTCACAATTGAAGATTGCATTGCGCACGACTGAGTGAGCTATGTCGGAGTCGTTTTAGCACTGAAATATTAGTCAACCAACAGTATTAACTTGCCATCTTAGTCGATCCCAATCCGACCTGCCCAATCCTGCCGTTCTGTTTCCACTTGACCGTGGATGGCAAATCACAGTAATTTTCAAGTTTTCAAATTGTGACCCCGAATATCCCTGTCACCGTTTGGTTTCAGAACTATCATACTTTGTCTTGTTTTTGAAAGCATGTACCTACATTGTGCGCAAAAAATGAGCGAAAGAAGTGACTATCAATTTTGACCCAAAGCTACCTCCCTTTAAACAAGTTCAGATTCACTGGCATACCTCCTCCTGATTGGGAACGAGGGTAAGAAGAATCTCAACATTCTCTAAGGTTTAATCTGTCAAGGTCCAAGCTGAAACACGCACAACTCTACATAAAAGCACAAACAAGCAATACATTAACCCATGTCATGGCTCTAAATTGAGACTACTACAACGAATCAACGGAAGAAAGTTGTATAGGTAAATAGCATACATGTGCTGGGGCAAGGGTATTTTTTAGGGATATTTTCCCTGGGCCCGAGGCGGAAGAAACTTTTGGGGGGGGACATTTTTTTGCAAAAGTGATCCAAAAATTGGTATATTTTGGCGTATTTGCACGTTCAAAAGCAAAAAATTCTCTAAAAATGCCAGCGTTTAAGCTTTAAGCTAGTATTTTTAAGAAAAAATGACCGACAAAGCCCCAAAAGTTTTGAAAATTTGCCTACTTTGGCAAAAAATTTGGGCTCCCAAAAAATGCCAGGGGGGAACATTTTCGGTGAAGGGGAAATTTCGGGGGTCGGTCCTCCGCCCCCTCCCCGCCCGGTAAAAAATACCATGGCCGGAGGGTGGGGAGGGGGGTGCAAGACCTAGAGCTGTCCCCAGGGGGAACCTCACCCCCCCCCCCCAAATCCGGTTTTTCCGGGTTCTTGGCGAAAAACCGGAAAATACGGTTTTACGGCGGCCTGCGGCTGCCAGTTCACCCCCCCCCAAACTTCCCTCCTGCACATGTCTGGTAAGTAATATCTGTTTCTAAATATAACAAATAACTAGAATTAATATACGTACGACGCAGCTCACTCCGAGCATCCTCATTACAATATAAACCATTAACCATTACCTATTAATTGCACTAATAACTTCTGATGGTTCCATAGCCAATTTTCTCTTTGTGATAGCTACAACAAGGAAAAATGGTTTGACAATACATGGTAATCAGTAAAGAATTCACGGCACTAATTATACAAATTTATAAAAACATCCTTGCTGTATCGACCTGCTGTAACGAAAAAAAGAAAGCCTTCAGTCCGATGCATGAAAAGTCTGTGGAAGTGGTGACATTGTTATCCAGAGGAGGTTTTTGTTTGAGCAAGACTGTTCACCTCACACACTGGTTCCACTGCTTCGGGCTAAAGCCTGTATTCCTTTAAGAGGACGGCAGGATTCTTCACTTAAGGGGGGTTAAAAAAATCCAAATTTCGGCGTGGGTCCAAATTTATAATCATTTTTTCGGACTTTCTCGCTTTCTTGCTAATTTTTTGCATATTTTATGCTCATTTTTGAATATCTTTAGGAGTTTTTAAAATTAAAGTTGTAAGGGGACGGTAAAAATGTAATTTCAAATCTTGGGAGAGGTCACATGTGTTAAACATAGGAAACATTTTTTTTAACACTTTTTTTGAGATGTGGCAATTTATCTCGAGATTGAAAAAAACAAATAGTCGTGTCTGCTACACATTAGCTTGTCTTCGGGATATGGACTGTAGATTTGTTGGAATTAGAATTTTGATTAAGGTCTTTAAAGTTTTTTTAATCAGTTTTTGAATATTTAAAATTTGACCCGCTTTTAAAATGGCTTCAAATTTTAAATGCTCAAAAAATTCACTTAAAAGCCTAAATCAAAATTCTAATTCCAACAATTAACAGGCCTCATCCAGACTTTTCTAATGATACCAGACACTGCTGGTTAGCAATGCCCAGTTTCGAGATTTTTTGACACTACTCCAAAAAAGGAAACTTTTAAGTCTCCTCATGTTTAACACATGAGACCTCAACTCTCTGGTGAAATTACGCAACAACCGTACGACTTACGACCTTAATTTTAAAAACTCATTAAAATATACCGTTTGGACCATAAAATATGTAAAAAGCAGTGAGATCGAGAAAGTCGAAAAATGACCAAAAAATGGACCCCCCCCCCCTCTTTAAGCAAGCATAAAAATACAATCAGTAGCCAATCTAATATAATGCTCCGTACCGAGATTTCGAAGTCGCTTGTGATCCAGTAAGCTCTTGTTCTGCTCCGTCTTTTTGGGATGAGGGCGGGATGATCCGAATCGGTCTGATCAGGACTATGCTGAGAGGAAGGATTCAAAGGATTCACACCCAACTTGAACAATTCTTCAAACTCATCAAAGTTTACACTCTAAAATAAGCATATAAAAATAATTTACAATAATGATCGAAAGTGCTATTTCTCAGGCACAGTTTTATTGACAAGCCGTACTGCGAGCAATATCTTTTGTAATGAAAAAGTAGAAACACGGAAAGCTCCAATTTCGAATAAACTTTAGTGGAAATTGATGACAGTTTCAAACAAATCGCTGCGAATTGTACATAATTAACCAAAGATAGCATAACGAAGTAAATTCAAAGTGAAATTCGACTATTCGACCCCTCTCCTCGATTCTTTCAGTGACACACCCAGAGAGTGACAGGGCAGAAAGCAAGGGTAAAAATTAACTGGAAAACAGAAAAAGGGAAAATCAAAAGTCGTCAACTAGCATTAATGTAAGCACTTAATCAGTTAATACGAATGCCTGAGGGATTTGGTGCAAAGAAAAACCACACTGGATACAAATCGAAAGTCGCCCGTGAGAATTCCAAAACTATCTCGCAAAAGGATAAGACTCAAGAACGCGTTCAACATACGTTAAGGATTTCATCATCATCCAAGTCATTGAAAACGGTCCCCTTAACCTGGTTAGGTTTTAAGGAACCCAGTTCAACTGAGGCAGTCTGGCAGGTTTGGACCTTGCGCTTTATAGTCATCACTAAACAACAAGAACAGCAACGTGGAATAAATTAGAACACAACTGTAAAGTACATTCAAAAACTTGTAAGAATGTTTTAGTTTTAATGAGAACTATATTGCAATGCATATATAATAAATAGTGAAAAAATATCAACAAAAGAAAACAAAAACTAAAAACTTTTTCTGCGACCAAAATATTGAAAGTTAACGGATCAACAGCAAAACAACTATCCACATAAATAATCTTGATTAGGTAGCCTGCCAATATCAATAGGTTTTAGTGGCCACCTTAGTGATTTTTATACTAGAAACAATGCATAAGTTTCGGTTCTCATCCACACTTACAGGATAATGGAAATTTTATTTTGCGGAAACATGGACCAATTAAACCTTAATATGTAAGTTTAAGTGACCAGGTAAGCCGTTCAATTTAAGTATCATTTTTGGTAAACAGCCCTATAGAACCCAAGATATAAGAAACCCAAATAGCGGACATACCATTAGAGTCTTGACTAGGAATGGGAAAGGACGGATTGGGAGGGATAGCACCGGTTTTAAGAGGAGGAGGCGGAGGGGGAGGAATACCTATAAATAGAAAAACAAACACTTATTTGACAAAGATTTTTCAAGCAGTCTGCTACAGTTACACATGCAACGCATTTTTAGTTTAGTATCAAATTACAAATACAAATAAACAAGTAAACAAACTTCAAACTCAAAGCCATTGCTTAATTGAACAGAAAACTTTTTGGAACAAACTTGATCACAAGCAAAATAATCTGGGTCCAACAGGTAGTAAGTCTTAATTTTCTCGAATGCCACTGCTAAATGAACGGTTTAATTAACTAACCACCAGCTGATGAGGGCACCGGAGGCGGAGGTGGTGGAGGCGGAGGGGGTGGGACAGAACTGGCAGGCGGAGGAGGGGGAGGAGGGAAGGGACAGAGAGGGACAGTGGATCCACCACCATGGCTCGGGGAATGAGCACCGCCTCCCGTGCTGACTGAGAAGCCCTCTGAAAAATTAAAAAACAATCACATTTAACAAAAAAATTTAGACAAACAAAATGAATATAACATTTTGAGACAGCACACACAATAATAAAAATGTTTCCATGCAAGCAATTCTCCCAAAAACGCTCCAAGATAAAGTTAAAACTCGTAAGATATGTAACTTTCCTTGGGCTAGAAAGTTAACATTTCTAGAGGAAAAACTTTACATTCGATTAGCATTTCTGGCTGTTCCAGTAAACAGAAGCTTAAACTAACATATGATGAGAAAAGCAACAAGTTTAGAGTCAATGACGAAATCCTCAAAAGTCTTCCTTCAAACACTCTTTTCCTCGCACACCAAGCAGCTTCTTTTCAAAAGCTGCACAATCAAAGTAAAAGAATCCAGAAATTGTTGTCTTGTAATTTTAGCAATACAGATAAGTACAGAAAGTAACACTGATAATATGATTTTGAACTGTACCAACCTTTGAGTGACTTCTGAGCTGCTCCAACTCCTGTATCCTGTACTCCAGGCGGGTCTGCTCGTCCTTCGCCTGTCGATCTCGTTCTGACAGTTTTCGACGAAGAGTATTCAAATCGGTGTCCGTCCGCTGATGCAAGTCCTAAATCAGACAAAAACAGAATAGAAATCAGAAATAGCAAGTCTATGATCTTGAGGAATTTGGCAAAACAAACAACAAGCCTTCCTGAAATGAAATTTGGATAGAAATGTAACTAAGCAGAAACTCCCAGTGAAAACTGTCGTCCGTAAAACAAGGGTCATTATTGTCAGAGAACGTTTCAAAAATAATTCCAACAGAATTCGGCTACGTCAAACCTCCATTCAGACCACCCCAAGCCAACAGACCACCGTTTTCCCAAAAACTGTGTAGGCAATAAGAGACCTACGCACGTATTTAGCTTCATTTTTAGTCAGAAATTAATTTCAAAACTGTCCAAAGGTAGACAAATCGCCCCCGCCAAAAAGTGGGTATTCCCTTTCGTACCAAATTTTGCCCTAAAAAATAGATCCAAAGACCAACTTTTCGAATTTCCGACTTTGCTGGAGCTTTTTATTCAATTTCTGCCTTTTTAACGCTAAATCTCATTCTTTTCGCACTTAAAACTAGTTTTTTAGCGAATACTATAAAAATATTTACAGCACATTTCTAGAAAATTGTTGAAAAATTTTCGCCCCTCTCAACAAATGTCTCACGAGTCCCCCAGGAAAAACTTTCTAGAATAAGCACAGTTGTCCCACGTACAATACTGAAAACATGATGAAAAATGCACCACTCACAAGAAGATTATCTCTTTCTTTGACTAGATCTGCCAGCCGATTGTCCAGCTGCACTGAAACGTACAAAAAACATGACAGATTAGAAAAATCAAACAATCTCAAGTAGGAAGCCAGACCCATTTGCAGGAGCAGGGTATCGGAATCTATTTGGAAAAAGACGTAGTGGACTTTTCCAAATAACCTTTCCAAACAAAAGGAGAATGACGTCACTGCCACTGTCGTGACACATTCATGTGCGTATCCAGGGGTGGTGAGTCTAGTAATTCCGGACCCCCCCCCCCTCCTTTGGCGGAAAAAAATTGTAATCTTTAGCCATTTTTAGCTCAAATTTGGCATTTTTTGGAAAATATTCCAGGATACGCCCCTGACAGGTGTTGCAGACAAAGTTTATATCTTACAAACTAAAAAATCAAAACTCACCTATCCTCATCATGTACTCAGCCTCAATCTCTTGCGCTCTCTCAGTCGCCTAGAAACCACACAAAAACAATAAATATTTTATTGAGACAAACTATGTATATACAACAATATACAAAATGTACAGTTACGAATTTTAATCTTTTGGAAGAATAATTTGCTACAATAATAAGAGCTAAACTCAGGCGTTTGCATAAAATGGTTCGCAGAAGTGCCAAAGACAAAAGAAAACGGATCAGCTTATACCCTGGACAATTCCATTTCAGACTGAAGGAGGCGCTGCTGGAGCTCAGTCTTTTCTTCTGAATCGTTAACCAGGGCCTGTACATCGAACATGTTGTCCAGGTAGGCAGATATTTGAACCTTCAACTGTTCACTTTCTGTCTGTTTCAGACGCTAAATAAAACACCGAAGTCATCACAAGCCGAGCCTGACTGTAACTGTACTTTTAAATTGTACAAAAACTTAAAAAATTTTAGTAGCTACAGTGCAAAGATATATATACAAGTAATAAAAATGCTCCTCCGGAGCATGAAAAAGTAATATGGGTAGTTGTGAGGTTGTAAAATCAAGAGAGGACTAGTCTTAAAAATGCTTAATATGGGGCTAGGTTCAAAAAAAGAAGAGGACTAGGTTGTGGGCGAATTAATATGGGCACAGCTTCGCCGAGCAACCCATATTCGCGGACTGAAAAAGTTATATGTTTTTATACGTACCAGTGTTCAGATTTAGTTACGGCACGTAAATAATATACGACTATGATAAACGAGTTTTAGTGGAAGCAAACATTTCTTTCGATAAACTGAGCGTTTTAACCATTTATAAGAAAAGTATATATTTCAACAATAACTTCAGGATCAGGACACTCTCCGACGATCTTCTATTTCTATTCAACCGTTAGCGTTACAATCATAGCTTTGGTTCTTTCTAGTTGCTTGTCGTAGTCCAGCACAACCAAATTATATACTATATAGTTTACGTATATATAACTGCTGGAATTGTATAATTATTGACTGACATTAATTGCTTTGTATATGGCAATCGCCATGACGAAGCGTGAAAGCCCGCGAATATGGGTTGCTCGGCGAAGCTGTGCCCATATTAATTCGCCCACAACCTAGTCCTCTTCTTTTTTTGAACCTAGCCCCATATTAAGCATTTTTAAGACTAGTCCTCTCTTGATTTTACAACCTCACAACTACCCATATTACTTTTTCATGCTCCGGAGGAGCATTTTTATTACTTGTCCTTCTGTCATTTTAAAGGTTCCCTTTCCAGCAGTGAGCTGACGCAGATAAGGAGCTTGAAAAATGCAATAGGCACGGAGGGCAAATGTGAGCAAATGGGCTTTCATTTTTTACCAAACATGACTACTTTTGAAGACTTTAATTTTTGACCCACGCCGGCCACCCACCCGCAGGTCGGCGGAGCCACTGTTTGTGGCTGGTATAATGACAAAACTTGATCGCCTCGCCAAGGGCTTTCATTTGATACCAAACTTGACCACTTTTGAAGACTTTCATTTTTGACCCACACCGGACCCACAGTGGGTGAGGCACCCACCCACAGGCCGGTGGGGCCACTTTTTGTGGGTGGCATAATGACAAAAGTTGATCGGCTCGCCAAGGGCTTTCATTTGACACCAAACTTGACCACATTTGAAGACTTTCATTTTTGACCCACACCGGACCCACTGTGGGTGGGCCACCCACCCACAGGCCGCTGGGGCCACTTTTTGTGGGTGGCATAATGACAAAAGTTGATCGCCTCGCCAAGGGCTTTCATTTGATACCAAACTTGACCACTTTTGAAGACTTTCATTTTTGACCCACACCGGACCTACTGTGGGTGGGCCACCCACCCACAGGCCGCTGGGGCCACTTTTTGTGGGTGGCATAATGAAAAAGTTGATCGCCTCGCCAAGGGCTTTCATTTGATACCAAACTTGACCACTTTTGAAGACTTTCATTTTTGACCCACACCGGACCCACTGTGGGTGGGCCACCCACCCCACAGGCCGCTGGGGCCACTTTTTGTGGGTGGCATAATGACAAAAGTTGATCGCCTCGCCAAGGGCTTTCATTTGATACCAAACTTGACCACTTTTGAAGACTTTCATTTTTGACCCACACCGGACCCACTGTGGGTGGGCGCTGTGGGTCAGGGGTCACATCCACCGACCTCAGCAGTATGCTCATTGTTTTCAGCGACCCCGATTTACTATATATGGGTACCACCCCAACGCCGAAAAACTCCATTTTTAGTGACTTTTAGGCCATTTCTAGTAAAAGTGGGACTTAGAAACTTTTCGTGAAAACAGGTGAAAAAATGCAAAGTTTGGGCCCATCTCCTGAAAGCTACAGAGCGAAATTAAAAAAATCCCCCTCGTTACATTCCGCGCATAGTCCGAAATATTCAAATAAAACAAACCAAACCGATCTAGCTGCTAACCTGTGAAAAAAAGTCGATCACAACCGAAGTGCCAAAATAGCGAAAGTCCGACTTTGGGGCCTTGGCACAGAGCCAAAATTGGCAGTATGCCAAAATGACCAAAAAAGGTTGCATGGGAGGACCCTGCCTACCAACATATAATAGTAGTATAGGACCAAAATGCCCATATCGTTCCAACACTGCGCTGACATAAGCACTTCCGAAAAGCGTTATTAACCGAGAAAAAAAACAAACGCACGGTAACTCCCGCCTAGTGCAAAATTTCGAAGTTCGGAATTTTAACCAAAAGTATGGTGGTACTTGTAGTACTACTCGAGTACTTTACGATGGTAACATTTTTACCCCCTCCCGGACCTCCTAATTAGCTGGCACCAGGCCAACACTGTCTCCAGGGGGCCGCGCAGACGCCTTTATACCCATATTATGTAGGGGCGCTATCGCGCC